>JASTWL010000544.1:0-118963 GCA_035220575.1 Temnothorax rugatulus | reverse complement strand
GGTGCCTGTGAAAATGCCTCTTTAACCCGGGCAAACACGTGGTGCGTGCGTGTACACGTAAAGCGTACACACCGACGCGGCTCTCCTGCGGCTGACGAGCGGCCGAACAACAACAAACGCCAACAGGAAAACGCGGAACCGCGGCCCCGATTGCGGCTTGAAAATCAAACCGGACTATTGTCCGGGGACACGTCCTATTAGTTTCCATTTATCCGTGACTTCCTTCCCGCACCGCGTTCCCTTTTTTTTTATCACGCGGTGGATTCACAGGCAAGACAACTCGATATACAATTATGCGACATTCAATCAATTGTCACTCTTAGGATTTTTACTTCTGTATTGTGACATTGTGCCGGAAAGCATGTTGTTTCGAATGGAGAAATTGAATAAACATCGATTCGCAGTGCTTAAGGTAAAATATAAATTAAATGATTATTTTTGCCATAATAAAAATTGCACTTGTAACTCCACTTTAGCTCTTCGATGGTCGCGCAGAATGTAGAATACATCCCTCGCTATTTGATATTGTTACAGTTTCGAAATACGATATGTAGGTATGCTTCTTAATAAACAAAAATATACCTTTTATAAATCGAAAATCTAAAAATCAATGTAAGAGTGCTGACAATTTCCTCATATGCATGAGCTTCATTATATTTAAGTAGTTATGTTTAAAAAAAAAGAAGACAATTGTTAATTCGTCACACGCGGCATTTATTCTTCAACGTCTCGAAATTTGACGCGACTGAAAGATTAAACTCCCTTTTTTTTAAGTAGTAAGATCCATATTGCACAACCGCGCCCGGATAAAAAGCGAATGTTTCCTCGCTGTACAAATAAAAAGTTCCTTCCGTATTCCACTATTGCATCCAAATCTTGTCGCGTCTACGATCCGCGCGGATATAATCCGGAGTGCGTGCTCCACGTCATACGGGGCAGAGTGCCATCCACGCGCGATTACACGTACATGTGGCATTGATTGGTCGAGCGGAGTGGCTCTCGAGTGTCTTAAAGGGCCCGGAGAGAGACGGAGACGCTCCGGCGGCGGCGGCGGCGGCGGCGGCGGCACAAGCCGACGACGGTATTATAGTTGCTATCTGTCTTCGCGTATGTATGTCGGTCGGCAGTCAGGAACACTCGTCCAGAAATGTCACCCGCATGCCACGTCTATAAAGGATTTCTATGGATCGGTCGCGTGCCACCGTGCGAGCTACGTGCGCGTGTACGTCCGCCGATCCTAAGTAGGAGCGAGAGCCCGGGCATCATCCACGACCCACGGCCGATTACATCCCGGGGCGTTGTAAGTCCGCCCCCGTTCGTGTAATTCCGCGCTCTATCTCTTTGACAGACACTCCGCCGCACCCGCGATTGCCGCGATCATTCATCTTTGATCGGCGATTATGATAGAGGCTCGTTCGATAGTTCTTTGTATTCCGCTTCTATACATGGAAAGTGACACGTTTACGTCATATTATTATAGCTCTCACGGTTAATTCTCATGTTTGAAATACTATGGAAATTAACGTTTTAATCGATTAACATCGATTTTAGGGAGAGATATTTCGTCCGAAAGTTGTAGAGAGAAACAATTTACTGGATATATATATTTTTTACATTTCGAGAAACGGTGATGGTGAACATCCTTCTAAAGAAAACTTTCTAATATAGAAAGTCTTAGGAAAAACCTTTTAAATAAAATTGTGTATACGCACATAAAAAAAATTTATATTATTATTGCGAGTTAAAAGATCGATGTGATCTGGATTATTTTCTGACTCGACCTAAATCCGCGTGCGATGCCGTCAAGCCGTTTATTAAGTAAAAATACAAGGGGTTCCTCCTAGTGGCATGCGTAAGCGACGTCATCGCCTTAATGTTCGAATTATTCGGCTCTTTATTTCCGAACGGCAGTAAAAAGTTTCCGCGACATTAGGCATCTCTTGTCTCTATTCCGTCGAAGGCTTACCTGGTCCAGGCAGCGAGTTATGCAAATTTACGAGAACCGAATGCATATCACGAGGATTCCGTTACAAGAGCAACGAAGCAGGGGAGGGAATGAGAGAAGAGAGAGAAGAAAGAGAGAGAGAGAGAGAGAGAGAGAGAGAGAGAGAGAGAGAGAAGGGAGGCGAGAGCTTTTAATTACCGAATTATGCGGAAGCTGTTTATTGCCGAGCAGAGGTCACCTTAATCGTTCAATCGAGCGGATGGCGGATAAGGAGAAATACTGCCTACCCCGAAGACCGCGCCTTTCATCCGCGAATAATTAATGTAACGCCGGCGTTGTAATTGCTTGTTGATAGGCGCGACGCATCTGCTCTCTTAAATCGAGAATGCATACGTTCAAAACCCTCCGTTACGTGACTTATATCGAGGGGAGTGAAATTTGTGCGAGTGCGAGACAGTCGAGAAAAAGTTGCGTGTAAAAAAAACTGCGTTTGAAAACGACGTTGAAATTGGATTGCCATGCCCGACGGTAACACCGCGCAGTAAATATATTCAACCTCATATAATTATTTATTCCGGTAATATAATTTCTTATTTCTTTTTTTATTAATTAAATTTGTTATTCATGCGAATTTTAAACCGTGCATTGAACCACGATTTGACGCCGAGCGGAAATTAAATAGTCAATGCGAATGTACACTTGGCTGACGTGAAGGAAAATTAATTTAAATGCGCCCTTAAAGCATTCACAACTTGTTTCTCGCGTAGAGAATATTTTACGTCCGTCCGGTTCGCAGCATTATAACAAAATCTCTGTAAAATAAAAATTTCCCATCTAATTATCAAGCGTTATTGCATTTAATCGTCCGACGCATTTGAAGAGGCAAGCCTACCTGTAACTTTCAATCTAAATTTTTTTATTTGCTCTCGACAAGTTTTTCATTTTATCGCATAAATCGACTTGTATATCTATTCACATTCTATAGCTTATTTATTTCGTTATTTTTTTCCGTTACTGTTATAAAAACTTAGCTGTCGTTTAAAATTACCTGCACAAGTCTGAAACAAGTGAAAATCTGAGCAATATGCGGGGGTCGATGTGAGAGAACGCGATAAAAGGACGACTGGACATAGTCGAAGTTTATGTCCCACTTCCCTACACCGAGAGACGAAGTCGATCCTCTCGAAGATACGTTCGATCGTCCGTCGGCGTACCGCATCCAAACGCGCACAGACGCACAAACGGAACGGAAACGGTACGCACACAGAGGCGCGTAAGTGTAGCCGCGGACTTCGTAGCAGCCAGCGGAGCTATGCCGTGCAACGCGAGAGGAGTTGGTTGGTTCCATTTGAGTCAGGGTATCGAGGTGTCAATAGCAGCTGCTATGTTACACACAAGACCCCTGCCTACGGCACCCCTTGTTGTATTCACTTCACTTCTTCACCCTTATCTACAGCTCGGACTTGGATATTAGAGAGGGATTTCATGTCCAGACGGTAAACGAGCTCTCTCTACGAGGATCTTTCTAGCCCGATATCTATCATTATAATGGAACATAGTTATGATTATAACGGGGAACGATAATGCGATACAGATTGACATACGCATATGTGGACGAAGAAATCCACATACGAATCTCTTTTAAACGTGACAATCCGTAGACGTTTCATGAGATAATTAAAAGCAAAAGATAAAAGAATAATCAGATTTGTAATAAATACCTCATAGATTTATATATTATTTCTATAAAGTTTTTCAAATTTTAAAATGTAAAACTATAAAAAAATATTTAAATATACTATCGACCATAAATATAAGATCTATAAATATAATCGATCGACCGTGTCAAATTCGCCAATATTCCAATATATTCCAATATTATCTAATTCCTGAAAAAAAATATATAAAAATTTTATTCATTCTCATCGTTATATATAGGTATTTTTGCGCGATTCGCGATTATTGTATAAATATCATATCACAATCGTATCAATCGTCGATAACGCGTTCTGATGTAATCCAATGTGAATCGTGCGAAAAGAGCAAAAAAAAAAAAAAAAAAAACAGCGCGTCGTCGGGCGCTCGTTCGAGCTAGAATGCAATTAGGCGACCTCCGGTCCGAACCACCGAGAGAGAGTGCGGTTGAACGGCGACAGTATGCAAGTAAGTCCTCCAGTGGAGCGCGATAATGCTCTTCCTCTCGCGGATGCGACGCGATGCGGGTATAGTTGCTGCTCTCGCTCACTCGCGCTTGCATCCAGCTTGCATCCAGAGAGCTGCAAGGGGTAGGTAGGTGGAGCAGCGCACCCCCGCTTTTTTAAGCGTCGATGACTAATTGGCGATGTCGCGGCCAGGCGCTGAGACACACCCCGCTCAACTCTTTCTTTCTCTCTCTCTCTCTTCTTTCCTTCTCTTCTCTCTCTCTCTGTTCTCTCTATCTCTCTCTCTCTCTCTCTCTCTCTCTCTCTCTGGTCCTCTCTGGCACATTCCCTCCCCCGCCCGTCGACATCCCCCCTTGCGTTTCGTCTCAATCCCCATCCCATCGACTCCTCTTGAAGCAACCGATTCTACCGTCTACATACTACATCCCTCTCAACGACGTATCGAGATTCTTTTCTACCTTGCGGTATGCGATGGACCAACCTTTTCTTTCCAATAATCAGAAATTGGAACGATTATTGGTGCCATATTAAGAAGATATTGGTTTGAACGCAAAAGATAAATCAAAGTTTAAAATAGAAACATTGAAATATTTACTATAAAGACAATACTAAATGCAGTGCAATGATTTTTAATAAAACAGTTACTGTGTACAATTGATGTGCAACAATACCAACTTGGTAATTTATAACAAAATTTTATCTATATATTATTATTATAACATATCATATATATAATTATTTTATATGTTTTTAATAGGTATACATGTAATTGTAATTTTGTTAAAATTTACATATTTATATTTTAATATTAATGAAATTTTAATTATTTTGCATAATTAATGAATTTATAAATATTTTGCAGATTTAAAAGCAAGTATATTTTAAGTGAGATCTCATTCTTGTTTTTTGGATAGGAAAGTTTCTTACGCCCACATATCACGGTCTTTTAGAATTTATCACGTCACGGTTTCATGAAACTAATCAGCGTTGGATATACCTCGTAATATTATGCGTTCAAACTTTATTATTGTAATCCGCGATATGCATTCCAAACATTGAATTCATTGTGAATTGTGGATTTCTATACCTTGATTCAGCTACCGCGCGCGTATTCTCTCTTCTCGGAGCGAAAAAAAGATGAATTATCATATAACCCAGGTAGAAATTTTGTCTGGAAACAATCAGGGCCCCATATATTTTTTGTAAAATATTTCTGGGATCCAGGTGGGCAATCTAGCTAGGGCCTGTGTAAAGTTTGGGACCCCTAAATCGTACAGGCCCTATTATTGAATCCAGGTCGGCCCAAGATTGTGCCCAGAATTTGTTCAAGATAATTATCTGGAATCTAGCTGGGACCTATAATTTTCCTAGATATATTTGCTTGGTTTGTACCACAATTATTTCTATAATCCAGTCTGGCCCAGGCTTGAATCTAAAATTTTTCCCTTAAATATTTCTTGGAATCCCGGCTGGGCCAATATTTTATTCAAAGGATTTTCGAAGGATATTTTAATAATAATTTTACTCGTTTATCCCAAAAAGAAAATACTTTTATTTCTCGTCAGCAAAACAAAACATTGTCATATTAAAATTAAACACTTTATATTAACACACTTTATATTACTTATTATATAGCTTAGCCTACAAATTTTACTCTAGGTTTTGTGCTTTGTTCCTCTTTGCGCGATGTCCGTCCCAGTCTTTCGCGTTTGTTAAACAGTAACCTATACCACTCAGAATTTCTTTTTCTGTTAGTGACTGATTATTTTCGTTGATGAGTTTGTGCATTGCTAATTCTAAAAAAGTTAAAAAATATTAATATATATGCTAATAACGGATATACTGAAATATTTTACCTATTATCGATTTACAAAAAGGCAATTCCTTGAGCACTAATTTATCAGCACATTGTTTTTGTGCTGTATATTTTAAAGCGACATCTCGGGTCATGTATTTTTTTAATATGTTCATAATTGTTTTAATATGATTTCTGCGTCGATCAATCAAAACATATAACGACCGGACCTGATACAATGCAAATGGTAGTAATCAGTGTTAACAATAAAAACAGAATATTTAATTGACATTTACATTGTACTTACAAAATCACGCAGACAATCATTATTGTTTTGCAATAATTCATTGAAATTTATGAACTCCTCTACTGTTTTAAAAGGTATATTTAATTCATATTTTCGTGAAAGGCTTGAGGTATACCTTTAAGGATGCCTGATGCTTCCCACAAATTCATCATTTATTTTGATTTTCTAAAACTTGTTTAAGTACCGTATTTATTCCTTCAATAGCTTTCATTATTTCAACATGTTCGAATGAAATCTCAGTTTTCTTGTCTTTTTGTTTTGGGCTTTGTGTTTTCAGCTGTGATTTTTTTGTTAAATCTGTGAATAAATAGATATACATGAAATGATTAATATTTTATCGTACACGTATTTGTACACTCGTATATTATACATTTGCAACATTTTAATTTTTAGAAACTTACCATTATTGTTCAGAATGCCCATGAGTTCTGAGTCGGCAAACAATATATTGTTCAACTGATTTGTCGAGTTTTCATTTATCACAGGGGCTATCACGTCAAGAATGATTTTCGATGTAGATGGTTCATCAATTGGCACATCTGAAATTGTCATTCGTAATTTTTTATTAAATATTTTTTTAAAGTAAATTGATTATTTGAAGTTATAGATTATTTGAATCATTTTTAAAAAGCACGTCGTACGTTCAGTTTGTAAATAAAATTTTGTATTCGAAATATGAAAATAATCGTTATCTCACCAGATTTATTTGATCGGTGCATCATTTGTGGTTCTTGGTCATTCCAATTATCTTTATCGTCTATAAACGAAGATATTATGCGCATTAAAAGTATGAAAATTATTTCGTAAAACTTTTAATTGATATCTTCGAGCATTATATTAGAATAGGATTCGTAATTTTTTATTAAATATTTTTTAAAGTAAATTGATTATTTGAAGTTACAGATTATTTGAATCATTTTTAGAAAGCACGTCGTACGTTCTGTTTGTAAATAAAATTTTGTATTCAAAATATAATCTTTATCTCACCAGATTTATTGATTGGTGCATCGTTTGTGGTTCTTGGTCATTCCAATTATCTTTATCGTCTACAAACAAAGATAGTATGTGCATTAAAGGTATAAAAATTATATTTCGTGAAACTTTTAATTGATATCTTCGAGCATTATATTAGAATGGGATTATATTTGAAATACTTACCTAAATAATTCATTTCATTCGACTTTCTACAGTATTTTGAATTTGGCTGGTTTGAAGGACTGGACATAATATACGCTTTTTTCCTCTTTTATATACTGTAACAGTGTTAAACAATGGCAAGAAAATCGATTAAGTGAATAAGACAATATTGCGTTTTATTAAGTTACAATTTGCAAACCTTTGGGTTCAATGGGCTTAACATTCATCAATGATTTTATTTCCGAAACATTTGTAAGTAGAGTTTTCTTTTTGAATTCTCTTTCAATTGCAGCAGCTTTTTCTTCTGGTTCGACATCAGTCTCTGTTGTAAACGCGTAACGTTGATTCTGTGCTAATCTTAATTTCTTAAGTGCGTCAGTATAATTTCCTGTTGATCAATACATCGTATAGTTGTAGAAAGAATTAGTATATTTATATAGTATACATATATATCAATAAATTAAATTATTTAATTATAATGATTAAATTAATTAATTTTTAATTCAGTAAATTTTATGTCGTATATACATGAACAGAAGAAGTATAATTAATTTTCACTGTAATTTATATTAAGGTATTAGATTTGATAAAGCGTATTGTGTATACTTACTTCCTCGAGCAATAACTCTCACACGGTATACGGGCCATTCTGCTGGTGCATCAGCATTGTTTTCGACTAAGTTTTCTATTTCTTTGAAAACTTCTTCATTGTACGGGGGTGGTTTGAATTTAGCTTCCATAAATTTTTTTTTTTTCATTAAAACTGAGCCACTTCAATGGAACGATGTCAATTGTTCTTGACGAAGGCCTTCCTCGTTTGACAAATTCAACGACATCGTACAAGTAGTCATCAAAATCATCGCTTGATGAACTATTCATCTCAATACGAAAAAATAATCTTTGGAAGTTTTTCAACCTTCAATACTAGAATCATTGCACACAAAAATTTAATTGCTTTCATAAAGTTAAATATTTTTTAGTATATATATTTTAAAGTTTATTTTCAGGAAATTTTGTCACACAGAATTCACATATAATATAATGAAGAGGATTCCTTCATTTGCGAACGCGAAAAAATCGTTTTTTCAAGAATTTTTTCCGACGAATGTAGAATGTTTGTAACTTTACCAAAGAAATGTTTCAATAAATTTACAACCTCAAATCCACCGATAATATGGTATCTCAGCGGGTTTATCCCATATTAAATAATATTTCCAATTTTTTAATAATTTTGTATAAACCAAATTAACCGTGGCTTTTAGGCGAACAAAAATAAAATGTAGAATATATTTTGACCTTACTTTTCTTGCAGCAAACTTTTCTTGAATTTTTCTACGCTTCTATATAGCACGACACACTCACGAAGAAAAACAAACGATCGCGACATTGACCGCGTTCAGCAGACACAACCATACAGCGCGACCACGCACGCTCACGAAGAAATTCAAACGATCGCGACATTAGCAACATAACGAGTTTCACCAGAAAATGTAATGGGTGCGTTCAGGGCCGATTTTATCGTCTCCGATTAACTCACTCTTCGGCTCTTTCTAATAAGGGGGACAGAAAGAGATGAAGAGTAAGTTTAATCGGAGGATCAAGTTAATCGGAGACTGTGAAATCGGCTCTCAGCAGAACAAACCGCTCAGTAGCAATTGAATGTGATTGACTCTTACTTTTAAGCCCAACAAATCAACGTAGCGTGTTGATAAGACGACACTCAACAGTTGTGTCTGCTGCACACGGCCATTATGTAATTAATAGAATTATAATATATATATAATATATAAGTAATTAATATATGTACCTACTATTGTAATAGTTCGTCAGTAACCACTCTAGTTCACTAGTACTGATGGCCCAAGGAACTGCGCGACCCCTGCGCCCGAGCTCACTGCGTACGTGCTTTCTGCCACACGACTCCCCTCTCTTCCTACCATACACATACAGGGCCGTCTCGCGCCCTTACTTGCCGACCGCGTTCACTACACTACCATAATAGTCTCTCCATCGGTGTTAATATACATTCCTGAGAAATTGTGCTTACATTTGGTGTAAATATCCTACTGCAAATCTGCAATTTTGTAAGTGTGGTTTAAAGTTAAGAACTAAGTGCATAAGTTTACACTTAATTTGATTTATTGGCACACTTATTTCAAATTGTTGGTTTTCGGTTTCAATTTCCCACATGTCCGTTACACTTGAATCCGATGGATATGAATAAATGCTCCTTTTCAACGGTATCACATTGCCTGCAACGTTCAGCTCATCGTTGCGTTTTGTTCTAATAAATTTTGTTATTTTCAAAACAGTTATGTCATCCCGTAACAGGACCATATCATTTGGTGGTTTTGTTTTCAATAATGCACCTTTGTATGTCACTTCTAAAATTGTATTGCCTTTTTCACGATATTCAACTATACTTGGTATTGTAGGCTTCAGGGTGTTTTGCATTCCGCTTTTTTCATGAATCCGACGGCATAATTGAGCCAACGGACGATTTGGTGAGCGAAGTACTTTCTTAATCATTCCTAAACAGTTCTCAAATGAATACGCACTAATGTTTATTAAAGTGCTGTTCATGTTTCTTACATCATCAGCCATATGAATTAAGTTGTGTACGTTAATGACAGCAAACTGTTCACCATAAATTTCTTGAGACGATGCGCAGAAAGCTCTAAGGTATTCTTTTGCGTTTTCCACATACATTACTGCTTTACTTTCAGTGCATAGTAATCGGCAGGCCATGTGTAATAATAAAAAATTATTATATTCCGTTTTTCTTAAAAGGTCTTTTAAAACGATTGGACCAATATATAATAGAAATAGCATGAACTCTGTCGCTTTCCATTTACACAAAGTATCGACGTCTCTCGGCTTTCTTTGAAAATCGTTCGGTACGAATAAACGTATAGTTTGCAATCTTCGAGATAATTCTAATTTGTATGCTGAACTGATTTTAGATTTTGTATTGCTTGTCCAATATTCTAGCAACCTTTTCATCACACCAAGGCAACCTAAATGCATAAAATCTAAAACAAAACAATGGACCATATTTATTGGTGGATCGATAAGTAATAAAGGTGTCGCATTTTTGTGATGATGTGGATCTAAAAAGCTTCGAAATGTTTCATCAGTTCGTTCTGGAGAGTCGATGCTTGAAATGACTGTTACTCGATTAACTTTTTTACCAATTGCAGTACATCGCTCGCAACAATTGAATCCTGTGTGGCTTACAGTAGACTTTATAAATGACCTAGCAGGTGTGTCACAGATAAAACATTTAATTTTAACTTTATAATTTTTATTGTCAATATTAAAACCGTTCGTTTGAAGTATGTTGATCTCTGTTATAAATTTTTGTAAAAAATCTGTCAACAATTTAGGTTTAGAATTGCCAGCATATATTGCAATTGGAAACGGCTTATATATCATTGGCTTGTAATCGACTCGACACAAAATTGGCCAAAATTGTTTCGCAGCTGATTTAAAAAGTGGTATTCCATCAATATTAATTTGTAAATTAATTATTTCATCGTTGATGTGTAATTCTGTATTAATGATATTTATCAGATTTTTTTCTATTCCCAGGTAAACAAATTCCCCGACTGATCCATCGGCATCCTGTATTTCTTCGATTTTGTATTTAGCTGATGTCGTTCCAATTAATGTTTTCGTACATTTCGGTAAATTTGGCATCAATCGTGGCCTTAAAAATATCAAGTAACATATCTGCGTGTGCGTGTGGAACTTGACAATTAATAATCCAATCGCGTAACTTTACCACCTCATTTTCGGGTTCATTCTCATTGCCTCCAATCTCTTCGTCTTCTGTTCATTTTCATTAACTTCATCGTCATCTGAAGCATTTTTTTCGGCTTCAACATCTTCATCGTCATTTGTACTTTCATCGGTTTCAACCTCTTCGTTAATTATATTTTCATCGGCTTCGACTTCATTTTCTCTTTCATTTTCATAATTTTCTACCATGTGTAAATCACTCTCGGACTTAGAATTTTCATGTGTTTCGGCTTTTTCGTATGTACAGTCATTACTGGTAGTACGATAACAATTATCGATGGTATTACTATTTTGCACATCATTGTTAACCTCACTATTGGTTTCATTATTAGACACACTCTTTTTTCTAATTTTTTTCTCGCGTAATACTTTCGTTTCTTCAACAATCGTGAGGACGTCCATGTATCTTCGATGTCACTCATCTCAAACTACAATTGTGATCACTAATTAAGAAGACAATTTATACAAAACAATTCAGGAAAACTTACACAATTATTTAATATATGTCAGAGATTTAACGGCGAAGATTTAACAGAGTTTAAACTTACAATCAGACACCGACTGTTTACACCATGCATACTTGTCCGTCATAAATAATTTATAACTTTGTTTTCGCCCGTCCTCGCGCGGTCGTGTATTTTGTTTATAACTATCCTTGTTTTGACTTACGAATCTTTGACACGCCGTCTCACTTCGTTTCCAACTGGCATGCGTGAGACTTTATTTTATACTTTTTTAATTTCCGAAATGTGCGAATCATCCTTTCTCCGGCTCGAAAGATTTCGTCACTTTTAAATACACTTTTTAGTTTTATTTGCGCACACGTTCCGCGCCTGACTTGCATTCGCCGTTAAATCTCTGACACTTTAATTCACGAGTCTAATTATATTATTATTTAATTTAAATGATGCGTATTATATATTATATGTATATTGTACACGTAAATTTTATCTTGGGGAATACTAGGTAAATTTCAGGATTATATTCTGGACCTATTAGGGTATTTAAAGCTAGATTATCCAATCCAGGCCCCATAGTTTCATATCTAATTTGAGAAAAATCTGTCAGTGGCAATCTAGGACCTATGTAGATTTTCCCGACTATTTTTTCTCTCGGTAAAGTCAAGGTAAATTTCTAGGGTGTATCCTGGACCTAGACGGATATTCCAAACTGGATTTTTCTACACAGGCCCTGTATTTAATCTCGGCAAATCGAGGCAGATTTCTACCTGGGTATATATATATATATATATATATATATATATATATATATATATATATATATATATATATATAGGGTGCATTCGTTTACGCAAGGCTGCGTGCAGAAATCACCCGAGCGATGAAAATTTATAGTGCACGTAACATATGCTGTAGGATTTTTAGCACTCGGCTAATGTTTCTGCACGCAGCCCTGCGTAAACGAATACACCCATAGATTCGCGGAAATCGTTGTATTTCTTATCTATTTGCCGTTGCGTTCGTCACCAGGGAGTTTTTTTTCGGAATTCAAACGCTCGAGGATCACCCCATTATTTTGGCCAATCGCGTGTTTTCGTTATCGCGCGCGTAGTAATTTCGGCAAGTACGCCGCGCGAAGGAATGTAAGGGATGGGGGTGGGGGACAGTTCCCATCAGGACACCGCGCGATACAGCTGCGACGTCGCGACGCAGCGTGGATCCTTCGATCAACTTCGATCGTAATCGTATTCGGTCGCGAGCGAGCGTGATGTGTGTAATGTCGACCCACGATTGAGACAATTTTACATCCGAGTACCGTGCCCCGCCTCTCCTGTCCTGTAAGTACGCAACGCTTCATAATCGTTTGACGCGAGTAATCGTGCTCCCGAATGCCACCGCCATGTCGTCCCGTCGAGAAGATCGCGCGGTTTTCGCCGCGAACGCGATACATCCGCCATGTTTCTCGTCGGTACCGTTTTCCTGAAAGATGCTCGTCTCGGGGTCGTTTTTTTTCGAATGATGGGACACGTATTTATGTATACGCGAGCGTTACTTCTGTAGTAACTTATACGATAATTCCTCCACGTAAATGGGGGTTCTGTAGTAACTTACGATAATTCACTCATTTACGCGGGATGAATTATCATAAGTTAAACTACAGAACCCCCATTTACGTTGAGGAATTATCGTATAAGTTATTATAGAAGTATGCTCGCGCGTAAATGTAGTATGTGACAGATAGTGTATGTATATGTGTGTGTGATCATCAATATATCATGTGTATAATATTATATATTAACCGGAGGGAGTTGATACCGAGGAGAATCTTTAAGAAGGAAGGTGCATCCAAAATCACACACGTATGCATATGCTGTCTTGTACTTAAATGTCTTGGTAAATTGCTGTCTTGCAAAAGTTGAATCGAACGAGAAAGTGATCTGTATCGCAATTTCTATTGTAGGCAAGTTAAAATATTAATTGAATCGAACGAGAAAGTGATCTGTTGCGCAATTTCTATTGTAGGCAAGTTAAAATATTAATTGAATCGAACGAGAAAGTGATCTGTAGCGCAGTTCCTATTGTAGGCAAGTTAAAATATTAATTAAATCTAGTCCATTATATTATGATAGACGTTGATTTTATATATCTTGGTGTCTAGAAATATTAATTATTCACGAAAGCAATAACAACAAAATAAATTTTGATAAATTTTATATTTGTATTCAGCAATCTCTAACATTTAAAAAAATAATTAAATTAAATATGTTCTTCTCACACACTAAAAAGATTAGATTCTAAAAGGATTAATTAATATTTAATCTAAATATATCATAATAAAAATTATAATAGCAAAGTTTTTGGAAGTGGTGGACAAATCAGTTAATATTTTTAATGTAAACTTTACCTCGAATTTTTATATTTATTGTCAGTCATCAAAGGATTTTTTTCTACAGATATTTGAAGACTGGTGGATAATGGATTTTCTCGTGATTGAGCGCATACACGGTTCTCTCTATTTAAATACTAACGTTTTGAATTCTGTTACACTGAGACTTTACTTTGGAGTATGGCGAACTCTTTGGTAATGAAGTTTTTAACAAGGTAAGATTAAAGATTATGCAATATAATTATAATTAAATTATTGTTTGGGAATATTATATATAACATTAACATAATTATTTTTTAAGGTAATTATCAATGAGAGGGGCTTTCTTACCGATTTGGCTGAAACTTCACAATTTTGTATATTTTGGTGCGTAAAACATAAATCTGTAAGTTAAAATTTGCTCGCTCTTAATTTTAGGAAAAACGTTATTAAGTACTAAAATTGACTGTTGCGTGGTTAGGATGTCTGTTATACCAACATGATAGATGCACATAATCATGTGTAGTGACATAAAAGTGCATGGAATTACAGTAATAGTGCAGTATAACAGCAATTTCTCATAATAGTCTGGCGCCTTTAGTTGTGTTATTTGACTTAGTATTTATATAGACTTCAATGTACCAATTATTTTTTGCTTTAAAAAAAGCATTAACTCTATTTCTATTATCTTTCTTAACCATATAGTTAAAAAAGATAATAGAAATAGAGTTTATGCTTTTTTTAAAGCAGAAAATAATTGGTATATTGAAAAGTCTATATAAATACAAAGTATAATAAATACAAAGTCAAATAATAGCACATAATTAAAGTAAGGCATACTATTGTAGGACTATTGTAGGAGAGGTTGCCGTTATACCGTATTATTATTGTAATTTTATACACTTTTACGTCACTATGCATGATCAATTTTAGTACTTAATAACTTTTTTCCTAATTGAGAGCGACCATTTTAACTTATAGATTCATGTTTTATGCACCAAAATACACAAAATTGTAAAATTTCAGCAAAATCGGTGAGGAAGCTCCTCTCCTTCATAATTACCTTTTTTAAACCACATTTAACTGCAATAATTAAATTATTTATATCCAATCAATTAATAATTTTTAAAATATAAGTAATTTACCGGAGACTATTTATTTATTATTGAAAAAATTAATAATTATTTTCCACTAATTATTATTTTTCAAATAATTAGTAATTCATTTTTTGATGAACTATTAATTATTTTAATAATAAAAAATTTATTTCTATTAATTACCAGTTTACAAAAGAAATTAATTTATTTTCAGCTAAATACTAACTTTCACGAACTAGAGAATTTTCTCTGACAAATTACCAATTCTTTAAGTAATCTATAATTTACTTTTACTTAAATATTATTAATTTTGATGTAGATAGTAATTTTTTGTGACTAATTACTAATTTGCTAATTCAATAAAAATTTAATTTGTTGTTATTGCTAATTTTGTGAATAATTACAAAATAAAAAAATGAAAATTTTCTTGCCGATCCCTGGTAACACTACAAAATGTATGATATCAGTACAAAATTACCTTTTTCAAAAAAGGTAAAAAAAAGTGCGCCAAGTATACGCAATGTATTTTGTAAATCCAAAAATCCAACCTAAGTAGTAGCTTTATTTCTCCTTCATAAAATCATGTTACCTAACTCAACTCAAGTGACATGTATTTCAAAAAAAGATGTGAAATCATTAAATTAAATTGCGCCAATTGCAAAGAGATATGTATATTGCTTTGAAAAATAATTGTTGTGCAACTACTTAAAAAAAATAAAACTCAAGTGGTATCTTTGTGCTCTTATTCAAGGGTCTTCCTATTCCAACCCAAGTGGTAACAGCTTCTTAATTCTCTTTAACAAATTTTTAATATTACAAAGAATTATTTTAATTACAAAGAATTAAAGAAGTAACAGTACAAAATAAAGATATTTAATTAAAATAAAATGAAATAAATTATTCTTCTAAAAAAACTTGGTGCTGCTAGACTTCGAAATTCAAACATTAAAATTTAAACATTAGTACTAAGATTTGTGATTGAATAAGAAAACAATAAACATAATTTAGGGAAGAATATGACAGGAGTAAAAAGCAGCACCAAGTTTTTTTTTTACAAGAAAATTTATTTATTTTATTTTAATTAAATATTTTTATTGTGTACTGTTACTTCTTTAATTCTTTGTAATTAAAATGATTCTTTGTAATATTAAAAATTTGTTAAAGAGAATTAAGAAGCTATTACCACTTGGGTTGAAATAGGAAGACACTTGAATAAAAACACAGAGATACCACTTGGGTTTTATTTTTTAAAAGTAATTGCACAACAATTATTTTTCAAAGTAATATACATATTTTCTTTGCAATTGGCGCAATTTAATTTAAAGATTTTACATCTTTTTTTGAAATACATGTCACTTGAGTTGAGTTAGGTAACATGATTTTGTGAAGGAGCTACCACTTAAGTTGGATTTTTGAATTTACAAAATACATTGCATGTACTTGGTGCCTTTTATTTTCACCATTTTTAATTAATTAACAACATTTTTAATTAATTAACAACAAATTACTTTGACGAATATTTTTAGAAAATATACTTAAAATTTTATGAATTAAAGTTTTATTTTAATTTATAATTATATTTTTTCATTTAATATTAAAATTATGACAAAAATATAATTACATAAAATTTTTTTAATATATCAAAGTTTACTTAAGAATTTAAATAATACACAAAACTTGATTTTTTATCAATTATATGAGTTTAGATATGTAATAATTCTGTCTATACAATACATATAGTAGATATCTTTACTTTTTTATAATGGATTTTCTATAGATATTTATCATAAAGGTAATGTGAATATTATAAATCTTTTATGGAAATCATGGAGTTATGACAGTTCTAAGGTCTTTTAATAGACATTACGTATGAATACTTTTTAGTGTAAAAAAGTTTAGAACTGCAAAATTGTATACTTTAAAAGTATTGAATATGTTCACTTCTGTAATACACTGTACACGGACACTGAACTTCTTTATGTAATTTGTTGAATTTGATTTAATTTGATTTGATTAAAGGCTGCATCCTGATTCACTGTCAGTACTGAAATATTTTACGTCACGTATACTATATATAGATTTTCAGTTCTGACAGCTGCTGACAGAGTACTGACAGATGCTGACAGTAAATATCGGAATGTAGTCTTTATTAATTAAACAAAAATACGCAGTACATTTTATCAGTCACGTTGAAGGAAGACTGAGATTATGAACGTGAAAATGTGTACTAAGAATATTTTAGGATATCCACGAATATCCGTGTCACGCGATTGCTCATGAGAGACTAACGAACGTGAAGAATGTAGATGTCGTGAGAGACATTCCTTATGACCTGACTTCTATACTAATTAGAATGCTTACTTTGCCGCCATTTTTTATGCTAAAGATAAGGGACACCATTTCCTGTATCATATACTAACACATATATAAATCACAGTCATTATTCGGTGATTTAGATCACGTGATACACTCACAGACAGTGTGCATCATGTGCATCATGACACGTGCAATGGCGACTCGGTTTCACTTCTATCTCTCTTTTTATCACACGTGAAATAATCACAGTGAGCAGTTCAGTTAGTATAGTCTGTGCTTATGACTTATGACTAATATATTCTCGTGCCTTTCCGTACAATTCCGTACAGTTTCGTGCACGTGCACGTGCATTTTGCATCAGCATCAAACTACATTGAATGCATGTCTTCATGGATCAGCAATATGATATGAATATTGAGATATTAAATTGAATAGATATTGATATATCAATTTCGATAGATCTGAATAGGTTCTTTCAAAATGTCCTATATTTTCGCTTATAATAATATTATGGATAAATGCAGAAATATTTTCCCCTTCTATTTATTGTCGTTATCGTTATCAACTTATTATTAGCTTATAAATTATCGCATATCTTCTAAAAGATTGATTCGTGAAAAAAAGCTTAAAACTTTTGGATTAACAATAAAACTTCTCTCTTTGACAATATTACACAACTAATAACGGAAACGTGATGGTCAGCATTAATTTATTATTTCAACTCCCGTATTTTTAAATACATTACCTAATGTGAAAATTAAGATATGGCAGTAGTTCACTGTTAACAAAAATTTTTTGCTACCTTATATTAAGATTTGTTCTACATCAAGACATTTTATTGTTGAGGAGACTAAATTTATATTAATTTAACTTTTTTGAATTCTTGAAGCTTTTGGAAATTAATCGTTTTCTGATCAATCTTGATTTCTGTATTTTAGGTAGCTGAAGAGAGGGAGGAGAATAAGCACAGAAACAAGGAGAACATACCATATGGCGAGTATGATGGTTGGCACAAGGCCGCAAAGGTGGATTCTACTATCACTACTACTATTCACTAGAACCTCGGCGCCCTTTATCAAAGATAAAGTAAATGCGAGGCCACGAAGACATTCGAAGATTGTGCCAGAGAACCATGAGATCTCAAAGAGAGCTAGATAACGTTTGTATTAATTCTTTTGTTTAAATAATACGCGTGTAGAATTGCAAATAATACAACTAACGAGGTTTCTTGCATTTCACGTATGCAGCACGTACAATAAGTGAATAAAAGCTTAGCGTTATTCTGGAATCTTGCATGATCTTTGGACATTGCAAAATTACACAATGTTTATTTTTGCATCTGCGTTTAAAATCCTTTTTCTTATTAATTTTTTATTCTAATTTTAATTCACGTTAACATATAAGGTTAGCTATCATGTGTAATAATGATATAAATTAATACGTACATGGTCTTGACCAAATTTCTTTCTCCAAATTACACATGTATAATCTATGCACAAACAATATTTTAACATTGACAACAAAAGAGCATCGAGCCGTAACTAGGTGTTAATGTTAATGTATTCACATAAAATTTAAATTAACAGACGTTTCGGTCAACATATTGGACCATCCTCAGTGTCGTACAATAACGCGAATTGTTACAATCGGAGTAACATTAAAAACACAAATTAACCGTTCGAAAATTATAAACTAAGCGCAAACGTTCGTTGGTTTCGGTACGTCATGATAAAGGTTCGTTTCGTTCGTCGTGCGATCATTTGTCGAGTCAGCATAATCGGTGATGTGTTCTATTGCAAAGATATGGCCAAAACACTTTGCAATAGAACACATCACCGATTATGCTGACTCGACAAATGATCGCACGACGAACGAAACGAATCTTTATCATGACGTACCGAAACCAACGAACGTTTGCGCTTAGTTTATAATTTTCGAACGGTTAATTTGTGTTTTTAATGTTACTCCGATTGTAACAATTCGTGTTATTGTACGACACTGAGGATGGTCCAATATATTGACCGAAACGTCTGTTAATTTAAATTTTATGTGAATACATTAACATTAACACCTAGTTACGGCTTGATGCTCTTTTGTTGTTAATTGATTTTTAATCCTGTGAGCCTTTACTTTTATATTAATATTTTAACAATTAATAATTATAAAGTAAAGAAACCTGTGATTGAAAAATTCTTTATTAGCCTAAGAATAAGTTTGTTGTTTGAAGCATTGACAGTCAACATGTCCCAGACAGGTGTAAGTAAGAATAGTAGGTACACTCTGTTCATCATCATCCTATTACTCGTGTCTGAGCGTGGTGACTTCTCTTCATATACATGTGTTGCACACGTAGATTATACACATTGTATATGGGACCTACAGTTTAACGCCGATTCCGAACGGCTATATTTTTTAGAGAAATTCTCTTGGCAAGACATATTCTCGGTGGTTTGTCATTGCCTTCCGAGAGGAGAACGAGCGAATATAATTTTTCTAGCTCTACCGGGAATCGAACCCGGGACCTTTGGCTCAATAGACCAGTGCGCTGTCTAGTAGGCCACGCTCGTCAGATACACTCTGTTAAGAAGTTGGAAATAAATATGGCGATTTGCACAACTAATAACATTAACATGATGATTGTCATAGTAACTTTCTGGTAACTGAGTATGAGATATTAAGATAAGATCATAAACGTTTGTGGATAAGATAAAAAAAGACAAGATAAATAATATCATATAAAATAAAGCGTGATCGCATGATCAACAACATGGCGGATAGTTGCCACGAAGTGTGTCTACTGTTCTTACTTATACTGTGTCCCAGACAGCAAAACGTCTATCATATGTATGAAATATGTTTGTAAACTCGTGACGAGCGTTTGCGCGAACACGTAAAACTGCGTCCGCAAATGCTCAGCAACAATATTGAATTTGCTTCAAGCAACGGATTATTCAATATTTATCACATTTTTCCAGCAATGTCTAGTTTATACCCGGAGATTCCATTGGTATACAGTTTATATATTATTGATGGAAATAATTTACATGTTGTTACTGCAAACAGTTTGCAGCAATAATTTACATATCTTTGCTATAAAAGCATTATAAGTATGAATTCTTGATGATATACGATTTATGTTTACGCAATGTTTGTGGCAATACATAAATTTGTTTCAGCAACACGTTTGCATGATTTTGCACACTCACGCTTTGCTATCAGAGGTTAAATAATTTTAAATGTTTAGATTATCAAGTATTAAAACTTAAAACCATATAATCAACTTTACAAATTTAAAATTAATAATATACTGTATATATACATACAGCGCGCGCGCATGCGTACGTATGTGTGTGTGTGTGTGTGTGTGTGTGTGTGTGCGCGTGTGCGTGTGCGTGTGCGCGCGCGCGCGCGTGTGTGCTACACACACACACACACACACACACACACACACACACACACACGGTATGTTATTAATTTTAATTTGCATATATATATATATATATATATATATATATATATATATATATATATATTAGTTATTTGTGCAACAAGTGCCGTAAGATGAAAATTCCCGGGTGCGGAGTTGACGCACGAGCCGAAGGCGAGTGCGGTCACCGCACCCGGGAATTTTCATCTTTACGCACGACTTGCATACCCTATTTTATGTTGCAAGTGCGTGGAAAGTGGTCCATCACGCACGCGTAGCGTGCGCAATGGGCCACTTTCCATGCACGTGTGACATAAATATATATATATATATACTGAGAAAGAAAAGTAATTAGATGAAAAAAATATACAATAGGTTGATCCAACGAAATGTCTCATTCCGGGGTGCCACCGAAATATATACTTATTGCAATAATATTTGCAATTGTAATGTTACCATCATAATTCATTGTTTTAACATCATATATTATTCTGTATATATTTTTTCTGATTGCAGTTTTTTAATTAAAAGAATGTTAAACATAGTTAGAGGATTATGTGTTAGATTTGAATAAATCCCTACTTAAGTTCTGTGTGAAATACAAATGTAGTTGGCGCAAGTTAAGATATAGTTAATAAAATTATGTATTCACATCAATCAATTGCGAATTTACTTTCACAAAATAAATATGTAGTTGCCGCAATGATTTTTGTAGTTAATGAAACACCATAAGCAATGAAATCAATTGCTTTTTTATCTTGATGAAGGATAGATGCAATTGAAAAAATCACTTCTTTGATTGGTAGGATTAAAATAATACTGAAATGAATTGTACCTGTACTCTCTCATAGTTAATATTTAATTACTAACTTTTGCACACACACACACAATCGAAGTTTACTTCTATGAAGTAAAAATGTTTTCAATTCAAGTTGATGTATAATTCTGTCGATTGAAAACATATTTGTCGCGTGGATGATTTGTACTGATAGAATTAAATAGTGCTTCCAATGAAATGCGTTTTTATTTAGATTAAACGAATATGTATACTGACAGCAATGACATAAAATTGAAAGGATTGCATAGTTATTCGTGCCAATCTTATCTACTTTCCTTTGAAATAAAAGCATACTTGTTTGGAATGCTCATTTGCAACACTGTGCTTGCTTCACGAATGATATTATTATGAAATGTGAATTGTTTGATGTCTCACATTATTATTTATGCGTGTACAAAAGCTGATCTTATTTTGTGATGTCTGATTTGTATAACGTCTATGCATGGTCTTTACAGTGCACTATGTCATTAAAAATAGAGCAACTTGCGAATGTAAACTTCTGTTTCAAGTTAGACAAATCTACAACAAACACATTTCAGATGATAAAAACTACGTACACAATGAATGATAAAGCCAAGTCCTGTGTATACACAAGTATATACAAGAAAACATAGCTTCATCTTCTACAGTTTTTATTATTTGGAATGTCTTGGACAATTTGGAATTATTTCTGTTGTAGATTTGTCCAACTTTAAACAAAAGTTTACATTTGTAAGTTGCTCCATTTATAATGATTGCGATATAGTGCACTGTAGAGATCCTGTATAAGACGTTACACAAATCAGACATCACAGACAAAGATCAGCTTTTGTACACGCATAAATAATAATGTGAGACATCAAACGATTCACATTTCATAATAATGTTATCCGCAAAGCAAGCAATGTTGCCAATCCGATAATTAAATTGACAGACCTTGTACTTCTATGAAGTGTTTCTAGCCATTCCGAAAAAGTATGCTTTTATTTCAACGGAAAGTAGATAAGATTGGCATGAATAACTATGCAATCCTTTCAATTGTACGTCATTACTGTCAGTATACTGTCAGTATTTGTTTAATAGAAATAAAGATGCATTTCATTGGAAATAATTATTGGGAAACAATAGATGGAAAAAAATTTAAGTTGACGCGTAATTGCAGATGAGTAATGAAATTGGCGGATATATATTTCATATAATTGATAATACAAAGAAATATTACTATAATTAAATCTGTATTACATATACTCTATTCATTTAAACACATACGAGTAGGTATATTACATATGCATATAATACATAAACTTTGAGATACACGTTACACACACTTAAAATAAAAAATGTACTATATGACAAACAATAAAAAATAATGCGACAAAAATATCTAAGGTATCTTTGGAACATAACTTGCACCGGTCGCAGTAAGATGAAAACTTAACGGAGCATATTCAACTAATTTTGTTTGAGGCACAAAACCCCATAAATTTGATACCATAATCATATAGACATAATAATGATCAACAAATTGTATCGTATTCATAACTTTGTATATAAAGTATGCATTATATTTATCGTCAATCAAAGTAAATTGAATTTGACCAAAATTGTGAGTACCATCATCCACGCAGATAATCATATTTTGTTTATATTTCGTATCATTAACTTCTATCCATGATAAGCATTTGAGTCTATTTATCAGCTCAGAAGGCACGACAGTTTTAAAATCATTGAAATTATCCATATTTGCTATGTTATCACATAACGTACATCCCATATCGATACGTTTACAAAACCCTTTTTGTGAAATAAATCTATAATTTAACAGCAGTTGTTGCTTGAGAGCTAAAATATAAGGAGGGTTGTTCCGCGATGTAACAACTTTAGCATTGGTCTTGATTTCTTTATGTTTAGCCTCAAATCGAATGCACGACATGTTTCGAATAGGCCCTGTTACTCGCATAGCACGTGGGTAATGTAACAAAATATGATGTTTATATTTTAAGCTATCATTGAAAATTTTACGGTACAGTTTATGGTGTTGAGTCGTCAGTTTTGATAATAAATCTATGTTTTTATTCGTTATTTCCCGACATAAGATAATTGATACCATTTTAAGAAGAAGTATATAAATTTGAATTTGACCTGATTTTGTTCTGGAATTAAATCATCAATGAGTAATCCGAAATAATATAAAAAGCACGCCATTTCGGCTGCTGAATATATGATGTATCCTTTTTTGCGAGCATCTTGAGTTATGAGAGTCGGAATATTTTTCGAATCCTGCGACCCATAATTGAAATATCGAATTCGATGATTTAATGCTTGTAATGAAAATAATTTTTGGTCGGTGATGAATATGTGCAACATTTTTCCTAATTCATAGCGACATATACCTTCGAAGATGTCGTGCATTGGATCAAAACTAATATTGTTAAGAACATGAAAATTCGGGATCGAATTAAATACACATTCTTCGTGAATGCCTTGACTACGATTTATCACATCTATCGCGTAATTTTGTCCGTATGAGCTTCGAGTCTTCAATAACTTGAGATTGTACAGTTGTTTTATCTGCTAGACAGATCCGACATGAATAATTAGAGTTGAAACTGTTACTGAATCCTAAAATGGTGTTGAGACCTAAGTTGTCTCTTACAATGTGCAGCAAAGCGAAGTTTACTTTTTCTGTAGAATTTTAAGTTGAAATAGTTATTCCATCTGTTTCAAGTTCTTTAATCTGTTCAATAATATTTGAAAAATCAAATTATTTCCGCATTCATTGTGATCTTCAAATTTATGTAACTGTACTAGAAATATGTTTTCCAACTGACTAGAGTACTCTTCAGGAATACAACCTATAGTACAGTAAACCGCGCCAAGTTTTTGTTTACCCCGATAAGTCCCGAGAGGATTGTTAATTTCCACATCGTCAAAATATATGATTAATGGCAATACAACATTTTTGTAGTTTTGCTCGATTGAACGCCACAGTTTACTTTGTAAATAATTTGTAACTGAATTTCCTTGTTTCGATTTTTCCATGTGGGAAAGAAGAAGCCTATAGACCCCCCGGCAGTTGTAGAATGTTTGTAAAAATCTTTTTCAGTGATATAACAGAAATTTTCCGATGCGTTGCACACATTTCTCGACTATGATTCATCAATTTAGGATTAAACGTCATGTTAATGGATACTTCTTCTGGCTCTATTAAGCAATTCATATTTTCAAAATTTTGTAATATACGATATTCTGATGAATAATCTTCGAAAATATGTTTTCAACAATTTTGAACATTGTTGTCAAATTAGGATCTACATGCAACGAAGTAGCTTGATACTTCTCTCGGAGTACATGTACACATTTAAAAAGAGATTCAACGGATCGAATGTTCTCTTGAGCAAACGAGCGTGTTAAAGACGATTTGGCATACAAATTGGCTACGAAAGAAGCAGAAGCTTTAGTTACACCGTGTGCAAATTGATCGATTGAAATATTGGAAAAATCCTGATTGTAATTCTCATTTTCATTTTCTGATATAACGATAGATTTTGTGGATGACGGTGATTCAGTACTACACTGCAATATGGTCTCAGGCATATCAAATTTCTCATATTCGATTTCTGTAACCTCTGGAAGTTGTTTTTCTATGTGTTCCCGTGACAAGTGCTTAAAAAATGAGTATACGTCGCTAAATCGACGAGAACATGGCTTTTGATGACATTTGAATATCGATACACTTTGTTTATAATGCTGTAACTTACAATGTACTTTCAAAAGTTGTACAGTAGTTCAACACAAAAAGGGCAATAATACATTTCTGTTTTCTTATTAATTACAGCTTTAGAGAAGAATATTGTAATAAACTGAATGAAATTTTAAGTTTGATGGCTATGTAATACTCATGTATAACTAATAATGTATAACTAATGTTACCAGGTTTTCAATTGTTTTCAATTATTGAGTTCTTCTGTCTCTCTAATAACACGCATCGCCGTTATTATTTCTATAATGTATCCAATGGGCCGGTCAAATGTTGTCGAGAAATTATAGACTTTACGTTGAATCAAATACCATATATGATGACTCTCCGGGAGATAAATTGCGGCAAAGACGTGAAATGCTTTAAAACAAACATTAATAGCTTCAAAAGCTGTTGGTACACTGTACAAAACTTAGTCGATGGAAACGAAATACGATTCAATGTTGTCGAGAGTTGGTCCTTTTTTTTCGTTACGGGAAATCCTACATAGGATACCCCCCGCCCCCGGGGCGGGGCGGGCGGTTATGCCGGACTCCTACCGGCTAAAACCCCCCGGATGTCCCTCGCTGTGTAGGGAGGCCCCGGGAATCGCGATTACATACGTGGGTCTCCCCGCGCTTGGCCCTTACCGGGCTTCGGCTAACTTGTGGCGGGTAGAGGACACCATCCCTACCCGCCATCCCTCCCCTCCGGAGTTGCTTTCACACGGGCGTACGGCGAACCCCGACCCCCCCCCCGCCCCCCCCCCCCCCCCGGGCGAGTGAGGGGAGGAGTGACCGCTGCCGGGGTAGCGGGCTCCTCCCCTCCTCGCGCCTTAGAGTTGGTCCTACGACAATTATGTATGGTTGCACCGTCAATTTTTGCAAGTTCATTACTTCAATGCGATTTTCTCGGACACTAGCAACATGAGCAGCAACCTAAAATGAACAGTGTTTCATGTAAATATTTTTATAATAAAACATTGATAATTGTTATAGAAATTTTATATAGAAAAAAATGTATGCTTCAGACATGGATACCTTAACATGTGCTACAAGACTTTCTTCCGACTCAGACATAGAAGGTTTCCAGTGACCTTTGCTAGTGCGAACTCTACCTTTTGGTGGAATCATGTATGATATCAAACATAGTTGAGCAATTGCTTTAATGCCTGTTTATACAATACATAAAGAAATAATAATAATTTAGTTACGTGAAAATTTCATTATATTACATAAAATTATACACTGTGAACAAGAACTTGTAAACCTGTAAATGTGTAAATTTACCATCATCGACGTCTTTAGATAAAATATCAAATATTTCATTTACGCATGCTATTTTTCTTTTTTCTGATCCAGGACACACTCGTAACAAGCGGCAAAAAAATTGCGGCCACTGACTAATGGCGTCTTCAACGGTGCAGAATTTCCAGGATTCAAAATCTTGTTTGATCAGTTTCCAACCCATCGGACTGCATAGTACAGGCCATTTTTCAATGCAGTCGAATATCTTTTCACCTTTATTCATGTGAAATTGTTGTTTTCTTATCTGACTTGTAATTTTCCAATGACTCCACTAATTCCCAAGGTTCTTGATTTTTATTCAGTCACTCAATGCTTTGTTCTGCTAATTTTGTTGTACCTAAGTAATATGTATGATTCTATGAAAACAAAACAGTCTTACAGTTCGTAAAATTAACAATACCATCAGAAGATTGATTGCTGATGCTTGTTGTCGCAGTGTCGTCGCTCGATTCATTTTTTAACATACGCTTGACTCGTTGAATACGATTTCGATATCTTTCAACAAGCTTTCCATGCATTGAGCTTGATTTATTATTGTGAGAACGTTTTTTTTTTAATTGGTGCAACGTAATAAACGCTGATGTCTTCTTTGGGAAATACTTCTGTGATGCATCTCGCCAAATCGTAAAAATCTTCGCTATTCAGACGCCTAACCCATTGTGGTCACATGGGGTCCAGTGGACTCCAGGCTAACTTTGCGTTTACGTACCTTCGAAGTACCTTGTGACCACAACGGGCTAAACAAGAAAAACTATTAAGTTCTCACGAAAAAAATTTTTTTGTCAGGTATAACTGAAAGTAGGTTAAAATAATGTATATATCCTACCCTTTTACATTGTTTATTATGGAATCAACTATGATTTCAATAATATAATTTCAAGCTTGGCATGAAAGCGGTCGATTTTTGTAACTTTGTAAAATTGTGCGACCCTCTTGAGTGGAAGCTATTATTTCACTCACATTAGGGCGTAATGCGCGTTTATATGTACTTTTACCGATAAAGCACTTCTGCTTATTCACTTTGTTTAAATATCGCAAGTCTTTCGGAATATCATCACTACTAATATTCTCAGCAGTAGATGAAGTTTCTGTATCGGAGTCCTCTTCAATATTTTCCTGCAATTACGAACATTTATACATGTGCATTTAATCGTACTCTATAGTGAATACATTTGATCATATTAAAAAAAGATTGATTTGAATAAAAAGGAGATATGTTAAACTCAATGAAATATATTACTAATTCAATGAAATATATTGCTGATTCAATGAAATATGTCATTGGTAAAGACAAAGAATAGTGTCAATCGTATACAGATATTCCTCCTTTTGCAAATTTGTCTTTGTAAATAAACGAAAGTTTTTTCGGATTTTTTTCGCTTAGTGAAGACAAAAAAATTAAAATATTTTAATAAACCTATCAGAATAGGTTTTCCATAAAAACAAAATTCCGTGAAATAGACGTTTGTAAAGTGAAGGAATGTCGTATACATTATTAAATTATTTTACGTTTTGTTTTTTTGTTGAGAAATGTATTTTCCATTTTTTCATAAAACTTATTCTTGGCTCGACAGATGGTATAATTTCTTTAATCAAATTGTCCGTTAGATCTTTTATTAATTCTTTAGTGATTCCATGTTCTACAACATTTTTATGTGTATTTGAAAAAACAGACAAGACAGTGATTTGGTGTTGAGTATAATTGATTTTTTATATATCGATATATGAAAACTGTAAAAATCACATCTTATCTTGAAAACGCTGAATAATGCATGCGTCTATTCCCCATCTCTGAAGAAGGTTTTGTGCTTCTTTATCTGCCATGATATTGAAGTGTTTACTATCGAAATATATATCACAATCAGAATCGGAAAAACCACAATCATTGTATGTGCACGTTTTATGCACTACTTTCGCTAAGCTGGAAATAGTTGGAATCGGCACAAACACGTTTCCTCGGACGCGTCTGATCAACGACGGTAGAAAAATAACGTTTAATGTCCTTTAACAATACATTCAAAACAGTTGAAGAACAACGCTCTCGCTTCTCGAGCGAAAAATAGGACAGAGTGTAATAACGTTTTCTCTTTTCATCTCAATCTCAACAACAGTGTACATGTTTCAATCACAGTACGGATTAACACATTAAGTGTAATTATTTGTACCAATTATAGTATTTCAAAATCAGATGACTTTATTTGCTATTAAATATCTAATTGATGAAATTGCATATGCATTTCAAGCAATAAAATATGTCATTAGATAAATAAATATTTTCAATATTATTGCGTTGTTTGAAACAATTATTTAATTCTTAGATTATACTTTCCATGTAATAGTATTAAGAATATTGTAGTTGAATTAATGAAATATTTTTCAATAACACTGATGCTATTGAATCAACATTTTTTTTCTCAGTGTATATATATATATATATATATATATATATATATATATATATATATATACACTGAGAAAAAGTAATATAGAAATTAAAATTTGATTGAATTTGTTTAATAATATGGATTCATAATATGACCATTTGTTTTTTTTTTTTTGCAGTCGTTAGCAGAGCTAGTAGAGCTGGATAACAAGGCACAAGTAGCACAGCTGCTGAGCGACGAAAAGAGCTCCACCAGACGTAGCTCGCGGTCCAGTCTGGCTAATATCGAACGTGAACAAAGTCACGAAGAGGTGAGTCTCTTTCTCTCTCCCGTTTGTCATTTTGACATAAAAAATAACCGTATGCACTTCCGCATGCCATGCAATAGTTGACACAACTCTTATAGCCGTCTGCTAATCTTTTCTTCTTTTTGTTCTTTTTTTCGTTTTGCCCCGTCGTCCGGCACAACCTGATCTGATAGAATTCTGGTCGAATTTCATCGGCGACCGCACACGCACGCATTTGAATGTAATCGAACGCAGGCGAACAGTTCGCTGCCACTGATGTAAAGGGCGTTATACAAAGGACAGTCAGCGGCGAGCAGTGGCCACCACCAACATAACTAGTGCTAACCCGGGTTTAAAAGTAAGATCTTCCTAACTTTTGGCATTTATTCGTTATCTATATAGGCCAGGCGGATTCCGTTTTTCGTTTTTCGTTTTTCGTTAGCTTCTATTCCGCCTTATTGCATCATCAAGTCCGTTTTCTTCAGCTGCATATTCTGTATTTTTTCTGTAACAGTTTCTATCTATCCTCTTTCACTCTCTAATGCTTTCTTGTAACACTTCTTAAATGTAAAATTTGTCATACTGCACAGCTAAAGAAAACAGCTCTATTGCATAGTATAGGTAAGAACAGCGGGTACACTTCGTGTCGGTGCCTTTGATTTTTGTGGCAAACTATCCGCCATGTTGTTGATTGTGCAAGCGCCTTTCAAGCTGCATGCACAATGAAAAACACAGGCAACAGGAACAGAATAATATTCTCTGTTCCTATTGCCTGTGCTTTTCATAGTGCATCCAGTTTCGGTTATCATTAGTTACCATGACAATCGCCATGTTATTAGTTGTGTAAATCGCCATATTTATTTTCAACTTCTTAACGGAGTGTACCTACTACCTACTGTTCTTACTTATATTGTGTCTATTATATCGTGCTCTCATTCGTCATCCGTCGATGATTTTTTTAAACGTTACTGAATAGGTAGATGTAGATGTACTTCTAGAGCGAGAACTTTAAAATATACCTTTTCGTCTTATCTTTCATATTTAATATACCTGTAAAGGATTCATATCAATCGATTGATTTCTGAATATCTTTTGGTATCATATAATAGAAAACTATTAAAATATTAAAATTAATTGATCAGATTTGAAATATAATATTAAAATTAAAAATATTAAGATAAAGTTTTAAGTCCGACAAAGAATCAACGCGCAGTTTAATAAGTCAGAAAATATAGGTGTATATGTATATACATATATATGCTATATACCGTGCGTATCAAATGTTCCGGAACGGCAAAATCTAATAAGATCGTTTATTAGGCGCCCTTTGAACCCTCCAACTTTTATCTGAAATATTTTTTTCATAAACCAATACTTTCTGAGATAATTGGCTGTTCCTGAATTTTTGATACACACGGTATATATATCTGTAAATGGCATTTAGCTCTAATTTGATTGTATTTTGAATATTTTAAACTACAAAGAACATTAAGAATTATAAACTGACATTATTAAAGTATACTAATATTTCTTGTATAATGTTAAGAAATAATAGATTATATCGAATTTTTTGACCGCGAAGACGCTCGAAGATTGCGCTATGTGTTTTGTTTATCGATTGAAATTGATTCGTTTTAAGTGGCTTCCTTTTTCAATTGAACAATGTGTGATCAAATGGACTTAACGTCCGTGGACGGAAAATCATCTAAAGATAGATAGAAATTATATCGATACTCGAATGTATCGAAGTTCTCTCGAAAATCTCGAGATGTAGCTCGGTCCTTTTCCGCGATGCCGATTGGTTCTCTCGACCTAGTTAGTTTACCCCCACTCTACCCCACTATTCGAGTTGCCGAAAAGCCGTTCGCGCGCGTTCGCGGCGCCCGCGGTCTCCGCGGAATGCGGAGCCATGTTGGAAGTCACTGCTTTCGGAATACAGTGCGGAATAATACACGAATCGCCGGTTCAGATTACGGAAAACTGTGATATATCGAATGCTCATTTAATACATGCGCTTCGCGGAATTTATACGGATTTATAGGTATGTATATCGCATTCGATAATATTGACTTTCCGATTACATTCTTTCGGACGATCGGTCTCGTTTTTTGCAATGGTTAACTTGACTCGCGACTCGACTCGCCTCGCGTCTCGTGTCGTCGTCGTGTCGCGCGGTTTCAGAATGAAATTACCGTCGATATCGGAACACGGATAAAGGACACGAGCGGATGCTAAATCGAGTAACGGGCGTCGAGCGGATTGTATAGCTACGTTCGTAGCATCTCCGACGTAATTCTTCCGTCGTCCGTCGTCGTGTAATAAAGTACGCGCCACACCGCGAGATTAATACCGGGAGTGCCGATGCAAAGTGTCGTGCGATCATAAGCGACGATATCGTGTTTAATTAGCGATCGCAGTCTATCGTCGTATGTTCAATCTTGTAATTTAATCGTGTCTTAATATTTGGTGATCATGGGGGATGGATACAATGTTCATAAATTGATGATTTATGATTACAGTTAAGCAAAATCGCCTGACAAGCAGCAAGTGTAGCGTCCACGCGACGGTTGGTCCTGGCGAGTGAAGTGGCCATGTGATTTACAAAATTCTCTCCGCCATGTACTTAAGATTCGCTCGTCGCGTCTACCTGCGGGGCATCACGGGCCGACGGGATCGTCGAGCGGATTGTACAGGCATCTCCGATGTAATCCTTCCATCATCGTATAATAAAGTACGCGTCGTGTCGCGAGATTAATACCGGGAGTGCCGTGCAAAGTGTCGCGCGATCATGAGCGACGATATCGTCGATTTTCGCTCGTGAATGTCGTGAGTGAGTGCGTTGACGGAGATGCGACATCGGTGAAGGACCACGGAGAGGAGGAGGGGGCCTGGGAGGCATCGGGCAACGGCGGAACGACCGTAAGGTGAGTAATGGCCAGTCTACAATGAGTCGTTAGTCGTTAGTCAGATGTCGGAAGAAATAGTCATAAGCGTATTGTGAGGTAATCGGAAGTCTGTAATCGGTGATCGTAAGAGATGGCATTTGGCCAAATCGCTTACGATCGCCGATTACAGACTTCCGATCGCCTTACGATACGTTTATGACTTTTTCCGACTCTCTTCCGACATCTGACTAACGACTAACGAATCATCGTAGACTGGCCATAATATTCGTTTATTATTTTGCTGTCCCGTGACGGATTCCGCCACTTTCTCAAGCGCAACGTAATTTGCCTTTACATTATACTCGAATCATTCATTCATTACTCGTACAATACAAATATCGATTATCTTGGGCAATGCTTTAATGTAAAAATATTTGTATGTTTCAGATAATTTATCTGATCAACATAGTATTACAACTCCGCTGTTGCGCATCGGCCGGTGAGTGATTTTTTTATTTTAATGTCAAGAGGCAACAATATTATTCTACATTGAAGAAATTCATATAACCTTAACAAAATTATATCACAAAGGAAGACCCTTGAATGGGAACACAAAGATATGTACCACTTAGGTTTTATTTTTTTTTAATAGTTGCACAACAATTATTTTTCAAAGCAATATATATATGCTCTTTGTATTTGGCGCAATTTAAAGATTTTACATCTTTTTGAAATACATGTCACTTGGGTTAAGTTAGGTAACACAATTTTGTGATATAATAATTTTGTTACAGAATAATTGAAGCTACTACCACTTAGGTTGGATTTTTGGATTTATACATATCACTTAGGTTGAGTTAGGTAACGTAACTTTGTGATATAATTTCGTTAAGTATTACTTACCTCTCGACAAAAGTTTGTCCAATCGACTACATCTCTATCATTTAATTCTAATTTATTAATTAGACATTTGTGTCACGGTGGCTGCAGCAGTAGAAAATAGGCAATAAAACGACAAATTTTAACCAGATCCAAGTATGTTCGTTCAAACCATATTCCAAACCATATGGAATGCACTAACTTTGAAATTGCATGTTACTCTTTGTTGCTTTCGTAACTTTTCATAACTTTATATTTTATACAATGAAATAAGCGATTTTCGGAACTATTGATTAGTACTAACATATTTTAACATTTTGAACACTTCTGGACATTTTAGACGTTATTTTGCTACGAACGATTTCTTCTTACACAAAAAATTTCACGAAAAATCAAAATTGTATGTCAAATTAATAAATTCGTGCAAATGCATGTTGAAAATTCAGGAAATTTTCTTGAAATTATTGCGAATAAGCGTGCATCCGTGCAATTTAGGCTATAAGAGATAGCCTCGAGATAGAGTCGTTATTCGCGCTTGATAAACTTGAAAAATTATTTTGATACATATGGAGCGTATGTGTATAAAGAGATCACGGCTCTTAATAAGCTGTACTCGCCGCGTGTTTATACTCGCAGATGGAAGCACGATTATTTATAGATTTCTATTAATAATTATAATTATATCAATTAATTTTTTATTAATTATTGCAAAATCGCAAAACAATACAGAATTTTTTTACTTAGAGACACGGTTTTATTAAGAGACAGTGTCTTGCGTCAAGTGCATTCGCAAGCGAAAGAGTGCGAGTCCGCCTCGTTTGTATCTTTACGCGTACCATTGAGCTGAGTTGCAATAAAGCACCACATAAATGTACCTTTTCTGTCCTAATAATTATAATTTTGCATTTATTTCACATAACATAACCGTTGGACAACCGTGTGACGTGTGTCTTAGTATGTGTGATCTTAAAATGCTTCTCAGATATTCTTCACGGGGTATCACAATATAGTGCTTACATATTTTGCACTTTATTACTTGTAATTTAATTTTTCCATAATACTTTTACATTGACTTTCCTTCTTCAATAAAATTTTTTGGCGGCATAAACGTATTATAAGCTATCTTAATGATAAAAATTCTTCGAAATCTTACAACTTTTTAATTTTGTTCTAACCATCTAACATCTGTGAAGTGGCCCCCTTTTTTCAAAATTCGGAAAAATTTGTTAGAGTTCTGGATGCCCCAGCAAGAGTTATAGAGTTCTCTATAGGTTTTAGAAAAAGTTCCGTCATTTAAAGTGACGAAAACACCATTTTAGAAATGGGGGGGGGGGGGCTAACTTTACGGCGCCCCCATTTTTGAAAAAATGAATTTTTTATGGTAGTTTCGGATAGATTTCAATGAGTTGTAGAGTTCCCTATAGGTTTTAGAAAGAGTTCCGTTCGACCCCAAAATCGATGACAAAGTGGAACGAAAAATTTCTCCATTTTTTTAAAATCAATTTTTTATGGTAGATTCAGAAAGATTTCGATGAGTTCTAGAGTTCCCTATAGGTTTTACAGCGCTACGACCAATATTTCAAAAGTTACAGCCCTTTAAAGTGCCACCCCAAAAATTTTTTTTTGGTAGTTCTGGCGAGAGTTCTGGTCGCCTCCCGAAGAGTTCTGTCGATCACTATAATGACCCGAAGCGCTCCGACCAATATTTCAAAAGTTACAGCCACCCAAAGTGCCACACCTCGAAAATTTTCTAAGTCCCGAGGGGTAAGTTTTTTTTTCGGAAATCGGCAGTTTTCGTGGGAGTTCTGGTGGCCCCCCGAAGAGTTCTATCGATAATTCTTATGACGCAAAGCGCTACAATCAATATTTAAAAAGATACAGCTACTCTAACTGCGCACGTTAAAAAATTTTTTTAATTTTTGGGGTGGCACTTTGAAGGGCTGTAACTTCTGAAATATTAGTCGGAGCGCTTCGGCTTGTAATAGTTTTCGATAGAACTCTTCGGGGGGCCACCAGAACTCCCACGAAAACTGCCGATTTCCGAAAAAAAAACTTACCCCTCGGGACTTAGAAAATTTTCGAGGTGTGGCACTTTGGGTGGCTGTAACTTTTGAAATATTGGTCGGAGCGCTTCGGGTCATTATAGTGATCGACAGAACTCTTCGGGGGGCGACCAGAACTCTCGCCAGAACTACCAAAAAAAAATTTTTGGGGTGGCACTTTGAAGGGCTGTAACTTTTGAAATATTGGTCGTAGCGCTGTAAAACCTATAGGGAACTCTAGAACTCATCGAAATCTTTCTGAATCTACCATAAAAAATTGATTTAAAAAAAATGGAGAAATTTTTCGTTCCACTTTGTCATCGATTTTGGGGTCGAACGGAACTCTTTCTAAAACCTATAGGGAACTCTACAACTCATTGAAATCTATCCGGAACTACCATAAAAAATTCATTTTTTCAAAAATGGGGGTGCCGTGAAGTTAGCCCCCCCATTTTTAAAATGGTGTTTTCGTCACTTTAAATGACGGAACTCTTTCTAAAACTTATAGAGAACTCTGGAACTCTTGCTGGGGCATCCAGAACTCTAATAAATTTTTCTGAATTTTGAAAAAGGGGGGGCCAACTTTACAGACATAACCGTCTAACCAAAATCAAAATAGCAAGAAAATTGTTAAACTATAAAGTTGTAACTATCGTCTCATCATAAATCGATATCTTTAATATTACGTTTTTTAAGGATTTTCAAAGCTGAAAAAATTTTAAATTTGATGTTTAAGATATAAAAAAAAAAAATTGTTTATTCTCAATTCTTTGGTCGTCGCGCTCGGGGCGGCGAGCGGTCTTGTTGCAATGCCTTTTTTTATCGCTTTTCGACGCTTACGCGCTATATAACGCTTCGATCTTTGACGCTTACTTTGACGCTTACGCGATCTTGCTATTACGATCTCATGTATACGTTGTTTTACGTATTCTGGCGTGAGGGCGATGCCATTTGGTAATACGATGTTGGTACCTACTCGTAGGACTAACCACAGGTGGCTCAAATTTGTGGCCTTTCTGTCTTTATACACGAGCGTGGCGGGTAGTTTCGGTTGTCCTCTGGTTAGTCCCGATCGTACTCCCCGTCTTCCGAATGGTCGGTCTCGCTCGCGCTCGACTCCCCGTCATCCGTGGAGTCGTTCCGCTCGCGTGTCTCTTCGACCTTCTCGTCCGACCCTTCTCGCGGTTCGTTCGCCTCGTCATTTTCACTCGGTGGTTCCTCGTCGTCATCGCCGTCGTCGTCATCGCTCTCCCCGTCATTTCGCAGTCTCGGGAGGCGATTGGGCTTGAGCTGGCGCGCATTAAACACGCCCAGCGTCTGTCCGTCGAAGTCCTCGATGAGGTAGGCGTTTGGTCGTATCACGCGTTGCACGCGATACGGTCCCTCAAACACCAAATGGATCTTCTTTGTCAGTTTGCGACTCGCGTCGGACCGTCGATGTAATTTTATCCAGACCTCCCGGCCCGGTTGGTACTCCGCCGTGCCGTGCTTGTCGGCCTGTATCTTACGCTTGCGCGCCGCCTCGGCCAGACGTTATCGCGCCGTCTGGAGTTTGTCCGCCCACGCCTGTTCGTCCTCGACGAGGAGAATCAGCGCCGGATCGAGTGACGTTATGTGACCGCTCTCGCCGTCGTTCAGTTCGCACGGGGTGTATCCGTGCGACGCGTGTCTCGTGTGATTGATGACCTCCTCCGCTCGTTCGACTATGCGGCTCCACGCACGCTGCCGCTGACTCGCGTACGCTCTTATGATGCGTCCCAATTCGCGCATGACCCGTTCGACCGGGTTTGATTGGGGATTATATGGGGATGTTCGTCGCATGGCGAACCCCTTCTCGCGCCCGTACGTGCGCCATCGCGCCGTTAGGAACTGACCGCCGTTGTCGGTAAGCACGGTCTCGGGTACGCCTATCTCGCGGAAGAAACCCTTCTCGAGCTGCTCGACAATCGTGTCGAGCTTCTGGTCGCGCATCGGATATAATTTTACGTATTTGCTAAATTGATCCATGAGCACGAGAACGTATCTCTCGCCCTTGCTCGTCGCTGGCAACGGACCGAATATGTCGAGTGACAACGTTTGGCCCGGTGCGTCCGGTAGGTCGTAATATTCGCGGCCCACCGTCGCCCGTGTGTAGTACTTGGTGGCCTGGCACACCTCGCACGAGGCCACCACGTCCCTGGCTATCCTAGCGAAATTCGCTACGTCGAAGTAACGCCGCATGAAATCGTGCACCTTGTCGGTGCCGAAGTGCACCAGCAGCCTGTGCGCCGCTCTGGTGATTTGCCACGCTATTGTTCGCGGTAACGCGATCCTATCGCCGTCCGGACATCGCACGCGAATCACCCCTTCGCGCTCGTAAACGTTGTCCGATTCCGCTCGCATGCGTTCGCGCAACGCTACCTCGCTCGCCTGTGCCTGCCCGATCACGTCTAACCAGTACGTCGTGTCCTGTCCCTCGGTCATGTCCGCTATCACGGCGATACGTTTGGTCAATTGTTCCGTCGTGCCGTCAGCGTCGTCGGCACCGCGTCGTGACAACGCGTCCGCTATCGCGTTGTCTTTCCCCGGCAAATGTATTATCTCCAAGTCGAACTTCTGGAGAAATGCGAACCAGCGAGCGATGCGCGCGTTGTTTTGCACGCATGTGCTCAAGAATTTGAGCGCCTGGTGGTCGGTGTGGACACGCACGTGTCTGCCCAGCAGCAACGTGTGCCACTTGCGCAGTGCCCAGACCAATGCCAGACATTCGAGCTCGGTTATGGTGTAGTTTACCTCCGCGCCCTTTAGACTCCGGCTCGCGTAGCCGATTGTCCGTTTGGCCTCGTCCTCCGCGTCCGGCTGATACTGGTAGAGCCGCGCGCCCAGTCCTGTGCGCGCCGCGTCCACGTATATGCCGTATCTCGCGTTCGCGCGGAAAAGATAGAGGTCCGGGGCCTCTCGGAATGCTCGCTTGATGTCATTGAATGCCGCTTGCCGCTCGCTTGTCCACACGAATCTCTGACCCTTCTTCAACAGTTCCTCCAATGGTTTGGTCATCCGCGCCAGGTTTTTTATAAAACGTCTGTCCCAGTTGATCAGACCGAGAAACGACTGTACCTGCTTCTTCGTTCGCGGTCTCTCGAAATTCGCTATGGACACTCGTGTCTCTTCTTTGATCTCGGCCTTGATCTCGTTGAACGTGTGTCAGGAATTTGATCTCTTCCCGTAGGAATTCACACTTTTGTCGGTTCAGTCGGAATCCATATCGTTCGAGTTGCGTGAGCACCCACTCGATGTGGAAGAGATGCTTCTCCAGCGTGTCTGACGCTATCAACACGTCGTCGAGATAGGTGAGGAGAAATTCTTGCGTGCCCAGCACCGCGTCCATCGCTCGTGTGAACGACGCGCCGCTGGTCTTCAGCCCGAATGGCATACGCTCGAACACGTATGTTTGCCCGTCGAAGAAGAATCCGGTGTATTGCTTCGACTCCTCCTCGGCACTTGCCAGAAGGCATTGCTCACGTCCAAGGTGGTGAAGTATTTCTTCTTGCCGATTCTACGAAATATCTCCTCGATCGTCGGTGGTTGTGCGTGATCGTTCGACATGTGTCTGTTCGCCTCGCGCGCATCCAAACACAGTCGTATGTCGCCGTTCTTCTTGATCACGACCACCAGCGGATTGACGTATTGCGTCGCTTGTTTTCGGATTATTCCCTTTTCCTCCAGATCTCGAATGTATTCCCTCACACGGTTCATATGGATCTCCGGGATGGGATATGTCTTGCGCTTGAACGGCCGTTTGATATCCATCTCGATTTTGTGCTCATAATGATTGACACGCCCGATCTCGCCGTTGAATAGCCTCGCGTGCTTGTCGAGGATATTCTGCAGCTGGTCCTCGGCCTCGTCGCGTCTCATCGCGTTCACGCGATATCGCGGTGCGACCGAATGGCGAAATCGCACGTCGATCGACTTGTCGCACGCGAGCATCATCTGATACTTGACCAGGAAATCAATGCCCAGCACGACCTCGTAGGCCAGTCGCTCGACAATGTAAAACTCGTGCGAATACTTTTCGTCGCGATACTCGAAGGTGATTCATGCCTTTTGCGAGATGACGGATCCGCGCTCGGAGAATGCGCCTCGCAGCGTGAAACGTTTGATCGGCACGACCTCGATCTGCTCGTTCGCGTCGCGCAGCTGTTGGTAAAATGTTTTTGTCATCGCGGTGACCTGCGATCCCGTGTCTATCAACGCTCGTGTGTCACAGCTACCGAAACGCATGGTGATCATGGGTACGTCGGGCTGTGGGATCTTACGCTTCTGCGCCTCCTCCATGTCGCGATCCAGATCGTCGATGATCTCACGAGTTCGCATGATATTCAACGGCTTTCGTTGTCCGTTCGCCGTGTCGATCACGCTGTTTACATTCTCGCTGTCGCCGTTGTCCTCGACCTTGGTTGTCGTCGTCGTGACCGTCTCGCATTTCCCGACACTGTTGTGTTTACCGTTGTTGTGTGTCGTGTCACCTTCGTTCTCGCTCTCCTTCGTGTTTTCGCGTGGCACGCGCGTGATCGCGCAACATTCCCTATCGTCTTCCTCGTGATTGTCGTCCGCGTGTGTCTCGTCCTCCCGCTCACGGTCGGATTCGTCGCTACGCGAACTCTCCTCGGTTTCCCGTGGAATTCTCTCTTTATCCTGATTGTCGTTGTGTCCGGTGGCTGTAATCGCGGCTAATTTCCGCCCTCCGCGATTTTTGTTGTCACGTCCGTTGGATTTGTCGCTTCGTTTCGCGTCGTAACGCTTTTCGCGACGATCGCGTTCCTCGCGCTCGCGCGTGTAACGCGTCGTCTTCGCCTTGCCCGCGCTGTCGTCGCTATCGGGCAACTCCACGATATCCACCGCGCTGCCGTTTCTGTCGCGCCTGTCACGATTGGCGGGCACCTCGGTCTTCCTCCAGGCTGGCGGATTGTTGTACGACGCTGTCCTACGTGGGTTCGTCGTGCCGCGCCCGTCGGAATTGTCACGACGTCCGTACTCCCTTTCTCTGCCACGATCGTTTCGGTACGCGTATCCACGGTTGCTTCTATCGCTACTGCGCACGGTGTTACCGCTCGTCGTCGATACCTTTCTTTGATTCGCGCCTGTCGCGCGACTGTTCGAGTCGCTCGTGTTGGCGCGTCGCGCCTCACCGCGTAACCTACGCGTCTCGCGCTCATTCTCAATCGTGTCCAACATCGCTATCATTTCATTGACCGTCCTCACTACGGATGGTCTCAGCTCGCGCGCTATCTCCGCGTCGTAATGCTCCCGTAGTGTCTGAACGATTTCCTTATCGCTCATCGGCGGTAACAATGTTTTAGCTTGCCGCGCTATTGTCAGTGCGTATTCCGTTAGCGTACCGTCCTGCTGCGCCTTATATTTACCGAAGTAGATTTGCTGACGGAATCGCATCTGCGCCTGACAGCCCCAGAAATGCTGGGTGAAAAGCCGTTTTAGCTCGTATATATCGTCAGTCAGTTGCATCTCGTGCCATTGGCCCGCGGCACCTTTTAGACAGCGCCCGAAATAAAAGAGCTGTTCCTCTTCCGGTACGCCTTCGTATGCCGCTAGTCGATCGAATTTCTCGATAAATCTTATCGGGTTTTGCTTGTCCGTTTTCCGGTGTATTTGAGCTCGTCAAATGGGGTTTTTATCCACCCACCGCGTGGTAAACGGGCTCGCTGTGGCAATTGTAGAGCTAACGCACCGACGTTCGCCTCTTGCGAGCGACCGGCGTATCTCCCCTATCGTCCCTGGGGGAGATATGTCGTCATCACGAGAAGGGCTATCACCGGCGTTGTCTTCGGGCGCCGGTGACGAAACGGTTACCGAGGTAACTATTTGTGGTGGTGTGAGCGGGGCAGAGTCGTTGCAGCAGCCGACGGAGGTCGACGCTGGCGCGCTGGCCCAGGATTATCTTTACTCTGATCGTCTCGAGCGACCTGTAAGGGTCTCTCCTGAGTGGGTACATCCGCCGTCGGATCGTCAGGCCATCCATTTACTTAACGAAGATATGCAGCTAAGTCAGGCATCAGCCATTCAGCAGGACTCCATGTTACGAACCATGTTGCAGGTCCGTACTGTTGCGTCATACATCTTAAATCATTTCTTGGTATACGCCAGTATTGTTCCGTATTTCTTAGAGTGGCGAATATTGTACTCAAGTCAGATTTTAATACATCTGTCTGTAGTGCTTCTAAATATTCTGAAGCCGTATAACGCTTAGTTGTACATAGTTTGTGAAAAATACCACGATTTAATTGACGAAAAGTGTATAGATTGAACTGAAAAAATATGAATTGTATATTTAATCTGAATTGTGAATGTTTGGACATCAAACATAATTTATCAAAGTCATGGTCGTGAAGTTTAACCCGTCTAGCTTGGTGTCGTCCATTAATACCAAGAGGAAATAAATCTGGAAAACACAATAGATCTAAAGATCTCTTACGATTGTCCAAGGGCAAATCGGCTATTTTTAACATTTGATATAAGGTATCAGTTTTACATGATTTTTTTCATATAAAGGATAAATAGTATATGCTCGTAATAATCATTATTTTCGTCAAGAACCTGAATTATCATTGCCTTACACTGATTATTTAAAGTAGCGTCTATGTTGTTTTCTTGCGTTGGACTTTTTGGACTCGATTCGTGTTCGTCATCCAAATCAGATTCAGTAGCATTTTCTGTCTCCTGTATTTCAAACTCTGGATTGATTAATGATGTTTGTAAAGAAAAATCCTTACAAATATCTGGCAATACAATATGAGAATATAAAGGATTATGTTCTTTTAACCACAAAGCGTCAAAAACCTTGTTAACGTCTACCATTTCTTCCCAGATAATTTTTGATTTTGTCGGAATATCTCTAACACGTACGAAGTACATTTCGTGATTGGTATTAATTGGATCAGTATCAGGACATATTTTGTTCAATGTTTCTTGTAAAGGTAACGGTAAATGAAACGTTCTACCTTTTACTTTTTGTACCATTTGTCTGTGAGACAATTTCTTGTTACTAACAGGTTTCATTGTAACGACAGTTTGAAACGCTTTAGCTCTTTGTATGAGAATTTTTTCAAACTGGTTAAGACATGATATTACTTGAGGTGAATCATGTACAAAAAGATCATTTAAAACGCAATACGCAGGCATTAATCCGTCACGGAATTTATTTTCACAGTAATGACATATGTATTGTGCAGAGTAATATTATGTTTTTCTAAATGCGCCATTAAATCTCTCCAAATTGGAATATCTAGTCGTGCTTTAAACTTATTAAATTCAGAGACACTTTTTTTATATAAAAGTCTCTCACATGATGCACAAACGTATCGCGGTGTGTCCATGGAGCGTTTAGTAAAAGCCTTAAATGCGTCTTTAAAGCGAGACATGATTTCATCTTCACTCAAAGTAGTTTGATTCTGCTGATGTTTGTACATATTTGCTTTTTGTTGTCCCGAAATTATAATTTCGTTTAATATGTCTAAATCAACAGAAGTTAAAGCCTTCTCCAGATTTAACATTTTGTCGTATAAACTTGTCATTTGATAAATTAAACGGTTAATATATCTCACTATTGGAAAATGAGGTGATAATACAACAGGAAGAAATAGAGCTTTGCAAAGATTTGCATCAATGTAACAAGCATGTGTGTGACCCTTTCTATCCGAATTCTTTATCGTACATGTATGAATATTTTTTAACAATTGTGGTATTTTCTTTAAAGTACAGGTACATATCGTTTTGAGGAATTTTTTATAACGATCGATTAGAAACGGATCAATTTTACACAAGGCATTGCATAACCATGATTTTTTGGCTCGTGCCTGTTGCAAAGGTAATACATTCATAGTTTTACCTTTCTCGTTAATCACCAACAGTTGTGATGAAATAATGTTACGATATGTGTCGATAAAATAATTTTCGGATGAAGCTGTATGTCGCGATGTGCCACATAATGCACGTATTTTGTCGTCAATTATAGAGCATTCATCGGTAAGAGTCAAGCACAATTCTGATTTCTTTTTAAGTAAAGCTAATATTTTAGAGATCTTGCTGACAAAACTATCTCTAATACGCATACACCAACGTAAGATTCTTTCGGCTTCTAATCGTCTTTCAGTAGGATTTTTAATATTAAGTTTGTTTTCAATGTCTTCAATTGCCACAGGAATAAAAAATTGTATGTAATTTCGTGACCAAAACTTTGCATATTTTTTAGTAATATTTTTGGCAATATCGCGATTTTTGTTTGCAGATACGTATTTAGAATTCTTTCTCTCATAATATCGCTTATTATAAAGCCATTTACGATCAGAATATTTTCTTTGTCTATCTCGTTCTTGCTGAGAATGTATAAGATAATGTTTTCGCTTATTAAGACGATACTCTTGTAAGTTATCTTTATAATGTTTTCGCTTATTAAGACGATACTTTTGTAAGTTGTCTTTATACTGACGACGTCTTTTGATTTTTGACACAATCATTTTTTACTATCTTTCTCTCATAATGTCGTTTATTATAAAGCCATTTACGATCAGAATATTTTCTTTGTCTATCTTGTTCTTGCTGAGAATGTATGAGATAATATTTTCGCTTATTAAGGCGATTATTTGCTAATTTGTCTTTATACTGATGTCGCTTTTATTAGCACGATTGTCTTCTGAATTCTGATATCGACGCCGTTTTTTAGCACAATCATTTTCTGACGAGTCATTTTCAAAATTTCGCCGACCTCCCCTCGTTTACAATGCGCAATTCTATTCCTATTTTCAATAATTAAATTTATATCTCTGTTAAGAGATTCTATAGAAAAATTCTTTTCAAAAAACTTGATCTGTTTTCGTCGCGGACATTTGTTAATTAGTTTTCTTACTTCTCGTGCATCCTCTCGTAATACTAATATCCACATTATATTTGTGAACGCTCTGATTTTATTATTTTTATTTTATTATCAGTCTGTTCCTCTCGTCAACGTTTCTTAGCGCAATTATTTCCAGTATTACTAATGTTTTCACAGGAATCTTTCTGAGATAAATGTATTTATACGTAGAGCAGTCGCTTTAGCCTCTTTTAGCCTCTCTATCTCTTATTACCGCTTGAAACAACCTGACTTCGAAGCGCGGATCTAGCTCGCGGCGTGGCTGGGTTCGAAGGAGGTGCGGAGGAACAGACTTGAGACGCGGGTTGGCAAAATGAAGGATCTCGGTTCGGTAACAGAAAGTTTATTATAACAAGATGTTCGCGGTGTACAGAATTGCGATCCGTGTAATGTTCGCGGTGTACGGGCGGAAAGTTACACTAAGTCGCGAGAACGAGGCGGCGTGGTGCAAGAGACGGCGCGCGTTTACAATACTCGCGGGATGGCACCAGCGGCCGGATCGGCGTTGGTCGCAGGCGGCGCGTGTTAGACGCCCTGATGGGCGGATTAGCGCGGTCCGCTCGGGGCGGAGTCGTTTCTTTCGGCGATCCGTGTACCGATTCGCGTTACAATAGGTATCGGTACGGGCGGGGCCGGTGTCGCCGGGCGTCGCGGATCGGAGCGCGGGAAAATGGCGCGACGCGCGTGAAGAGCGCGCGAAACCGCGGTAATTCGGCGCGATAGGCGACGGAAAGGAAGCCGGTCGTTCGCCGAGACACACTCGGCGAAGACAGAGAATGCCGGAGGCGCTCTATCTTCGTTCGGACTGGCTTTGGGATAACTGGCCGTTCGCCGAGACACGCTCGGTGGAGACAGAGTATGCCGGAGGCGCTCTACCTCCGTTCGAACTGGCTTCGGAGGAAGCTGGCCGCTCGCCGAGACACCCTCGGCGAAAACAGAGAATGCCAGGGGCGCTCTACCTTCTTTTCGGGTTGGCTTCGGATAAAGATAAGGACAGCTGGTCGTTCTGCCGAGACGCTCTCGGTGAAGACAGAGTATGCCGGAGGCACTCTACCCTCTTTCGGACTAGCTCGGTGCGGGAACTCAGGATCGATGCGGTCGGTGAGACGGATGATCGAGGATCGCAAGATATCGGTAGCGACGCTCGCTTATATACGCGTCGCGACGGCGTTACGGAGTGGCGGGGGTAGCGACGGCAATCGCGAGCGCCGGGACGGTGTGGCGGAACGGTCGGGTATTACGGCGTCCCGACGCTGCGATCGCGTTCGGCGGTCTTCGGCCGCCTTCGGCCTCGCTCGGTGTGTCGAGGTGGTCGCCGCGGTAAGTCCGTTCGCGGACTTTCTATCTCTACATGCGTTTAAAAAATACGGTGGGCACACCGTGCCCGTGTTTCACCCTGCGGGTGGTCGGCTGGGTGGTCTCGGCCGGTGTTCGTGCCGGAACGATACAATTTCCGGGGGTGCATCGTTACACGCTAATGGAAGCACTGTCTGAGCATCACTTTGTGAATCTTGAGGAAAATGTTCAATTGTATTCGATTCGAAAATCTTCAACAAATGTGAACGCATTACTCTATGATCATATCTAACTTTGTCAGGTTTAATATTAAACAATAATGAAATCGCAAAAGCTATAGCAAAAACTCCGCAATCATTATATAGTTTGGTTGATATTGCACAGTAGGAAACTCGACAGGATGTTTCTCAAAGTCGTATGTTGGAAATAATTTTCTCAAGAATACCTCATAATGTTCGTGCAATTCTTTTTTATTTAGTGAATTATAGATATATATTTTTGTTGTATCGTAATTGCTCGGGGGCCAGAGGGGGGTATCGGCCCCTCACGAAAGCGAATGGTGTGCACGATGCATGCGGCGAGAAAGTTACGACAAAAGCGACTCACCGTATCTTACAATTAGTACGAACATCATGAAGCAATCGTGGTCAGTATAATTCTTCTTCGCGGCTTTTTTCAATTCTTTTACTATTTGTTTGTGAGTGTAATCCTGAAAGATCTTTACTTTAAAATGGAGATTTTCCAAGGTGCTAATTAAATGATCACGATCCACATTTGTACCATGGCGAGTTTCAGCGAGTTCATTTTTGCCAGAGAATTTTTCGTGATTGAATATAAGGGCTTCCTCACGCTTAGAATGATTTATATTGTAATATGAAGCATAACGCTGAGTAGGTGCCAACCTGAGAGGAGAAATTCTGCTGCTCCGATCGCCAAGGCACTGCATGATGTCCGTATCGTTGCCCGGCCCTCCTGGCCGTAGATCTCGTTCTTCCGTTCGGCAGCGAGCCCTCCGTGGTTGCGGGAGGAGCAAAGCAGGTAGGCCAGGGTTGAGCGTGCGTTCAGGCAGGCAATGCAGGAGGGAGCGATTAGCAAGCAAGCACAGGCAGGCAGGCAAGGCACGAATAATGTGTGTCGACTCAATCGAGTCCGGAACGTGAGTGCTGTTAACTTGACAACATCCGAGTGATAATCGTCTGACTTTGACCACATCCGATTGATGAGTGAGTGCTCCGGCACTCGCCAGGCTCACGCTCCTGTGAAGTACGGCGCGAGCGAGTACCAATTGTTCCCATAACTGGGGATGCCAGCCGCGGGCGGGCAGCACGAATCGGGTGAGTCGCGCGAATATTTACTAAGTATTGAACGCGATCCGCCGACGTTTCGCGCAAGTCACCAATCCGAAATAGACGTTACCGACGGTAATATACTCCACTATACTATCTCAGAACGGACTTATTGACTAACGCAACTACTAACACTAGAAACGAACTTATCAACTATATGTACAAGTGAGCGTCAAACAGTAATAACTACATACCCAATGTCCATTTATATTTTTAAGTTTTGGATCTGTACAATTTAATGGAGTTGACGAACTGTGCAATATTTGTATATGTTTTCTATCTTCTGGTATACGTCGAATAAATTGAGGCAATTGGTTTCGCTATGTTTCGACAGGTTCATAATCTGAACAACTTCGCAAAAGTGTATGGAAAAATTCCATATGATCGTCCGTAATCCATTGGCCTCGAATAATTATATCTTTTTCTTTAGGCTTTAAAATTACTTTCTTTTCTAAATTCTGTTTGGATCGCTGTCGCTTTATAATAGCGCGATTGTTTAAATCCTGTTGCTCTGCACGAGATTTTGTAGCATAATTACTTTCAAAATGTGTCTTTGCAAATCGCTTAAGTTTCTGTCGCTTTTATTATCGCTAATGGAAGTACTCTTTGAGAAATAGCACAATGTGAATCTTGAGCACGATTATTTGATAAATTCTGTTTGCATCGTTGCCGCTCTGTAGCCCGATTTTCTAAATGCTGTTTCTCTGCACGACGTTTTACAGCATAATTACTTTCAAAATATCTCTTTGTATGTTTAGCAATCGCTTCAATCTCGCTTTTATCAGGTGATGTTGTCGTTGCAGATGTTGCTGTTGTTGCAGCATCAGGTGTTGTTGTTCATACAGGTGTTGCTGCTGTCGCAGCACCTCCTGCTGCGCATGCAGTATCTGCAGGAACTGCGGGTGCGAACATGTTTCGTTCAGGTAAGAACAAACCATTGCTCGTTGCTGTTGCTGAGATTGATTTCCCATAGTGACTTGCGGCTGCAGCTGCTGTTGTTGATGCAGCAGCTGTTGCTGCTGCTGTTGCCGCTGCAGCTGTTGTTGCTGCTGCTGTTGCTGCTGTTGCTGCTGCAGCTGCTGTTGCTGCTGCAGCTGTTGTTGTTGATGCAGCTGTTGTTGCTGCTGCTGCTGGTGCTGCTGGTGCTGCGGCTGTGGCTGGTCATACGACAGCGCCGGCAACAAAGGATCGCTGTATTTTCCCCTCCGTTTCCATCCATTTGGTCCATTTCTTTCTCCTTTTTATCTTGTTAATGGAAATACTTTTTGAGGAATACCACATTGTGAATCTTGAGGAAAATGTTCAATAACATTATTTTCCAAAATTTGTATCAAATGTGAACGCATAAACTTATGTTCATACTTTACTTTGTCAGGTTTAATATTGAATAACAATGAAGTAGCAAAAGCTATAGCAAAAACACCATAATCGTGACAATTCGGTTGATGTTGCACAGTAGGAAATTTGACAGGACATTTCTCAAAATCGTATGTTGGAAATCATCTTCTCAAGAATTGCTCATGATCTTTATGCAATATTTTATTATTTAAAGAATCATATTGTTTAAAGTACAAGCTCGCGCAGGAACCTAGGCTTGTGATTTAATGAGGGGAGGAAACGACACACGCTTTTAGTATTCGAGGGAGAGATCATATATTCACATATTAACTTGAATATTCGAAGCAGAAAATCATTAACATGTTTGAAATAGTTCACATAAAAAAATAATGTAAATCACATAATATATAGAATAATTCTCAGACGAATGGTCCTTTTATCAAATAGAACAATTAAATACGACTCGTATTACTCAACTCATTCCATGAATTCTAATTCCTGATCTTTTTACAACCAGCGACATTTATTTAATGTTTACATGGACTGTACGTAATTTCAATTACAATTGTTTGTCAGATCATAGTTTGCATCATAATAGATCCGGATATTTAGACCATTCGTATGAAACAGATCACATATAAAGTAAATCATCACACATAAATAGATAAGCATAATTCATAGAAAATCAATTGCATGTAAGACATAGATTGATACGTCGCCTGTTTTTCTTTGTAACGTAACTTCCTTCTCGTTCGAATAGCCAAATGGCTTTGAATGCAGCTAATCTTTGCAAAAGAAATATAATCCGATGATAATCGAGAATGCGAGAGAAGTATTATACCAAATCATACGTCACTGTTTTATAAATATCATATTCGATAAGGAAAGACGTATCAATCTATACAAATAATACGTTGTTAATCGCCACAGTTTTGCATAGTTCGAAAAGAAATCAGTTATATTTACAGGAGACGTTGTGAAATTTATGAACGTGCGAAGGAATCTTTACTTAAATCTAACGCGAAATAGTCTTGAACGTAATGAAATATCGTAATATGAGCAACGCTGTATGTAATATAAATAACACGAATATGTATTTAGAAAGATTGTTTCTTCGAACAAAATGACAATCAGTTTCATCGACGTGAATTGAGTAATTAACCTTTGAGAAAAATAAAGGAATAATGATATATCGGTTGCAACCTTAGGACAAATACAATTAAAGAGAATTTTACTGAGCTCAGATTTGACTCCATTTAACGCGTTAAATGTGATGTTACGACTATTGGTTTATAGTCGACACTTCTCATTGAGGACGTTAGCCTCGCGTAATCTCTCCAGAAATATGTAACCAAGATCGTAATAAGAAGACGGGAATATTAATCCGTCACACCACTCGACTGTACGAGTGACTTTCGAAACCCGGCAAGGATCTGTGTTTGGCAGAAATCTAAGATTTACCTCATTACTGGAGAGATCCCTGCTTGCATGATATATTCTTCCTTTCAAGAATATATCTCTCTTTCGTAGGCCGTCAAGCATCTCAGATATTTTAATGGCTGCTGTTCCTTTATGAGGTATCACGATGCTGTAATGGCGGCCCTTCCTTCATGCGTTCACACGCAACGGTAATGGTATGGTCGTTCACCAGGCCGGTATAGTCCCGTGGCGTATTTCAATAACATCTTTCACCAGATCGGTATAGTCCCGTGGCGTATCTCAATCACATCTATCTCTTACAGAAATGATCTACGCGCCACTTCTCAGATAGACAATTTCGCTGTTCTCGATTGTTCTACCGGCACGTCTCAGATACGAGAACGCTCTTACTTCGACAAAGGACCGGAAACGAATGCTCGTCCGGTGAGCCGCAGGCTCGCACATATCCGCCACGCGCACGCGCAACACTCACTCTTTACCGCGCGCGTTACTATGCGACCCGCGCTGAAAGCTCAGCAAACATGCATGACGACGCTAGTATCGCCATCTCGCGTGACTCGACTTTATGAAGTTGATACGAACACAGTCGCACTAAACGTCAGATATATATATATATATATATATATATATATATATATATATATATATGATCTCTCCTCGTTCTCTATTACCTACTTTTTAAACACATATAAATATATTTTTTCTACCATAATAACTACATACCCAATGTGATGAACAGGCTGTTTTATTTTATTAATAATTATCAATGTATTATCGTTAATCATATATATAATTTATTAGTTATACATATTACAGCCTTCACCCGACGCAGCCGGGTCCGTAGCCGTCGGGGCTCTAAGTTTACAAAAGAAATATTCACAGGGCGCCAGCCAATTTTTACAAAATTAGCAAAAGGGTACACAACAAAACTCAGGGGTGGATGGTCGGAGGGACCCTTAGATATGACTGAATTAGATATTCGCTTATTATTAATTCACATATTTAACATTATGGTTTGATTATATGATTTTGACTCAGGCAAGAGAATACAGGAACCTTCATTATAATACTCACAGTTGCCGACAGGAACCTCTCGACAAACTCTTATTGTTTATATATACGATAAATAATTAATACACTTCAGTGACGAAGTACAACGCTTCGGTATCACATAATTAATAGGCGCTGGTAAGGAACAGCGGTCCGACTATTTGGGAGAACGACTCCCGGAATTACAAATATGGTAACGCTAGCACGGCTTTCCGGAGAGTGAGCTTTCCGGCAATCCGGTGCTCCGGCGAAGGCCCAGCTTAGGCCGCTTTGATAGCTGGCGCGTGCGCGTCTCATTAATTTCGCCGGTGGGCCTAATGACATTCGGGCAGCCCCGTCAATTTCCCGGCTTTCTCCGGCGACAGCTGGTTTGACATCCTTGTCCGCCTTATGAGCTGAGTCTAAGTGTGGCTGATATCGCTGTCTTCTTCTTGCTCTTACAATTGCTGGCACGGGTCGTTCATTCCCACCGATAGTTCCTTTATACCATATCTCGTCTTTAAGATTTTCGAAATAATACGTTTCCCGTTTGCCTGAGTCACTCTAAGCATCAACATAACATAATTATACAGAATAACAATCTCATATATACGCCAAAAGAACTCCCGACGAGTCGGATCGCGTCGATGTTGAGGGGAATATAATTATACTGCTACATTCTCCCCTCTCAAACCGTGGTTTAGATCGCGACGGATTATTAATATTCCTGATTTCATCGTTAAAGTAAACTCTACGGAGTTCTCTCTCTACGGATCCTTCATACCTCATTGATATATATCTGGATTTCCGTTTTCTTTAAAGTTCTCAGGTCTGACAACAGACGGTCTTCCCTGATTTCTTCCATACACTACATTGGAGGCCCCCTCTCGACTATTTAATTGACGCGAGGGTATTGGCTGATTAGCTCGACTAATCATCTCTCCATCTTCATTTAATAATTCGCTACCCGGAGGATAAACAGACGACCCCCCCAATGGCGTTGTACTACCGTTCGCGTCTCCCCTCTCAGATCGTGGTTCAGATCGCGACGGATTATTAATATTTTGTTCCATAAAAGTTTTAATTAAACTCATCATGTGGATATTACTTTGTATTATATCGTTACTATTTATAACTAACTTATTCACTTGTTCCCCGATTGTCTCGACCGCTGTCAATCCAGCATTAACACTTTGTATTTCATTACGTAAAGTACCTATCGCCTCTCTCTCTCTATAGGCGTAAATCTTCCTACATCATTTAGTACCGGAGTATTTCTTCCGCGACCCCGTCCTAATAATACTGGTGTTCCGCCACCCCGCACCATAGGAGGTGGCACCACGTTATTTTGTACGGACTGCATAGAGGTACCCGCGTCCGAATTTGGAACCGACTTCGACGAATCTATTGCCGCCTGATCGTCCCCTGAATTAGCAGTTCCCTCAGGCAACCCGTTATCTGACAAGTCCCCCCCCCCCCTTCCTGGGTCAAGAGGACCGTCTCATCAAGTCGTAGAGAAGAACTGCGAGTCTCTACTTTTTTACTTCTAGTATTCCTCGGCATAGTTTTCTTAGGCGGCGAAATGAATAAAGAAGTCATACTAATATGACTTTATATGTAATATTCAAGCTCTCTTCCGGAGAAGCTTCACGTAATTCTACGTAATCGACGGATAATTTGATTGGCGAATAAATGCTCAAAGGTAGATTATAAGAACACGTAGTTCAACCGAAAGAATCTTTTCTCGCCCGATTCCCGGTGTAAGTATGTTCGGTCACTTTATTTCACTGATTTTCACTCAATATATTTAATGTGCATACATTTATAAGTCGGGGTAATATAGATTATACTGAACAATGTGGAAATACGAGAAATTCAGAATACGAGAAACATATCATTGGAGTATGGAAGTCCAGAATTCAAAGTACAGGAAACATTGAAACATTATTGAAAGGCCACATAATATTGACATGAGATAGAAGAAGTGTGTATAAACACGCAACGGGTTCAGGCACATCCAAACGTTTGAATATTACGCATGGAACTCAGTAATATATTTAACTTGAATATTTTCTCGACTGGATTTACTCTAACTTTATTTAAGAGAATCTCTAAACTTTATTAATACCAAATCTCCAACGGGCCCCACGTTGGGCGCCATCTATTGGGTTACAATTGGAATCATAATTTGGAGGGAACAACCGAGAATTATGGAAGACTCTTGCGTTTAGGAACCAATAATGATTTGTTTTGTATAATTGATTCATCCCAAACATATCGTCTATAATAGATCCAAAAAGGTTTACTAAAGCATGTCTGAATTTCAGGTTCCATTTTGTGAGATCAAGATTAAAGATTTCTAATGTTTCGCCTTGTTTTCTAGCAGTATCAATTAATCTGCGCATTTGTTGAATTTCCCCATCCGTCATCGTCTGTTCGGGGATATATTTCATGATTTGTTTGGCTATGTTGTGCTCCATAGATGTTTGAACTAGTCTTTGAATGTAAGTCTGTTTTGTAAATAATCTTCCTGATATTTTCAATTCCTGCTCTTTACGACAGAGAACGGCTGTATAATCATTTTTGTCAAAATAATTATTATTGATATCAAATATTTTTTGTTCAAGTTCATATTCATTCCCAATTAAAAATCTCTCGATTACTCTTGTAGGTTTTATTTTATCTCGCGTCCGAGGCTTCTTGACTCCATATAAATGCATAAACGCACATGGGTCATAAGGGACAAACCATTGATCCAAGTCTGGTGCTGCAGCTGTATCTTTCAATAATTCTGTTGTATCAGGACTGAAATCATAATCAAATATCTTTTCAAATCGAATTTTATTCCATATATGATATTCATTTTCAAATCGTCTACCAGGATAAATGTTGTTTTTGTATGATGTAATGAGTTCATCAGGACACACTTTAAGAGGGGGCCATTTCCTTTTCTTTTGATAATACTCTTTTATGAAATCTCTAGTGAATATTCCAGTAGCACATCTAACAATATTCATATCAATCCCGACACTTTCTGTTCCGTGTTCGCGAACAGTTGAAAACTCGTTTAGAACATCGAGACACGGGTGTCCAAAGTGTTTAACTATACCTGTCATTTCTATATATAACTTAATAAGGTCTTTATCACGAGATTGAAGTATAAGAATGTCCGGAAATGGTATATTATGATCCTCTGAAATTTTCACAATTTCAGTTTTTGTTGCGACGAATAATTTATCAAATCCTAAGTCTTTGTCGCTATCATTTATCGTGAATCCTATTATCATCGATTCCCAAACCGATAATATTTTATATACCTTATTCCCTAATTGCTTTCTAAGGCCCTCAAAACATGTTATTAGAGAATTACGTAATTTAGTCATAGAGAATTTATATTTATTATTTATATCTGATAATTTCCAATATAATCGAAGTGAGAATCGGCTTTGATATATATCTAATGCGCATAATAAGAGGTTTGTCGGACCTATACAAAAGCCATGTTCAGGGCAGTTAAAGAAAAATATATCCCTTTCTGCATGCAAATTTTGAATTGTTATTGTTTGCCCAAAATTTACCTTGGTTAGGCATAATCTTTCTTTTATTGATTCAACTTTTTTCATAATTAAGAAGTCTTGATATAAATCGATATCATCCTTGAGAAGCGTATAAGTTTGATCAATATTAGAATTGAGTTTATTTCCTTGTAACATAGATATACAATTTTCTAACAAGTTATTAAGTTGGGTTTTATATCCTATTTTTGATGTCGTCCATAATTTCTTATAACACTTATATACATCTCGCTTGTTGATTTCCTCATCTCGAATAAAATTTTCCAGACAAATAAGGATCTACACATTTTTTATAGATATCAGAATTGATCTGATGATCACACATATATTCCTTAAGTTTTTCGTGTCTTTGACAGAAGAATTTGTCATGTTTGGTTAAGAATTCGCAATCATCATTAGTAATAGGTGAAACCAAGTGATTCGATATATAACTTCCTCTCTCTCGCCTTTCAGATACATCAATATTAAATTCATCGATGTAATTATGGAAGGGATCTTCGATATTAAATTCCATAATTATAACGGTAATGTATATATGATCCACACCTAGGACACTGGATAACTATTACGTCATCATATGATATAATCCTTATATTTGGATTAAATCTGCTGAAGTAAATGTTTGTTCCACAGTGATGGCAAATAAAGGCAAAATAAGGTATATCCATAGTGACTTTTCCGTTCACAGTGCGAAAGAATATTTCTTCTGTATTTAATGTTCGTACGTTTCGGTCCCTTTGGACCATCATCAGCATAAAATCTATGAGGTGGATCTGCTGGAGAATTATGCGAGAAAGAACCTAATCGTCGAGACTTTGGATGCGCATTACAAAGATATCGAATCTTTGAATAAACTAGATGACACCAATACTATGCGATGCGGAAAACATATTAAGAATTGCGCATTACAAAATGTAATAAAACTATTTAACTGGTGGTTGCGCGCGACGCCAAAACCACTTTGTCGCTGGAAGCGATCACTCTGTTCGCAACAGACACCCGCTTTCTTCAGAAAATTATAAACGCGGGTCCCGATATATGATTGCTGAGTTCCGTTACGGTCAATTGTTTGGCATTGAACTTTGCGTTATTTTCTTCGCGTTTTTTTGGATAGGCGCCCAAAACAGACGCGATGTACACTTGGCTCAGTGGACCCGAAAATTATTAACGCGGGGGTCTCGATATGATTGCTGAGTTCCGTTACAGTCAATTGTTTGGCATTGAACTTTGCGTTATTCTCTTTGCGTTTCTTTGGATAGGTGCCCAAAACAGATGCGATGTACACTCGGCTCAGTGGACCCGGCAATTATTAACGCGGGTCTCGATATGATTGCTGAGTTTCGTATTATTTCTAAAAAACTAAGCAAAATATTAAATTGTTGTTTTCTTTAGAAATAATAGTCTGTAACACCTTTAACTTCACACCTTGTACACACTGTTTATAAGATTATAAGATATATTGTTTATAAGATTAAGGGGATTCTATAGTGGCAGTAGTTACCGACTTGTACACACCGCCCGTCGCTACCGATTGAATGATTTAGTGAAGTCTTCGGACTGGTGCGCGGCAATGCGTCGGCATTGCCGATGTTGCCGGGAAGATGACCAAACTTGATCATTTAGAGGAAGTAAAAGTCGTAACAAGGCAACAAATTTTTCTATATTTTGTTCCACCTTCTTCATCATGGATCCCTGTAATTGAGGTATCTTCGACATTTTAAGGCCGGTATTCATAGTTGGTTCTTATATTTAAGACCATCTTAAGTACAATCTTAAGATGTCATTAACCAATCAAGAGCCGTATTAGCATCTTAAGATATTACTTAAGATGGTCTTGAAATAAGATTTGATTATGAATACCGGCCTAAGTTTCTTTTCTACATTTTGTTTCAATTCCGCGTTCTGCACCTGTGCGGATTCCTTCTTCAACTGTGGTATCTTAGTCTTAAGATTTTGTTTTGTGCGTTTCGTTAACTGCGGTTGGTTCAAATTTTTTATTTTAAGAAATCTTTGAATTGGCTTTACAGAATGGCAAAATCCTTTTACAGAATTAAAGTACGCACAAAAATCTACCTCGCGACACACGATTTCATATCGGGAACGAAAAAAATTAAAAATGTTACTAATTTGGGCACATACAGCTGTCATCTGACGACAATAACAAAAATTCTGCAGTTTATATACATATAAGATGACACCCAGGCGAGGTAGGGACAACATGTAGGAACAATATCGTACAAATAGAACCAAGAATAAAAGCCTACAGAAAAAGATTTTTTGTAATGAATGCAATATATACTACCTGGTATATGGTCCCCTCCCTATACCCTCCCCTATACCCTCGTCGGACGGCGAGGGGCGGCAGTGTGGTCTAGTGGTAGAGCGCCAGACTTGTAATCTGAGGAACCAGGTTCGAGTCCACTAGAGCCATGTAAACATGGAAAGTTATTTCCGAAAACTGCGCCTTCCGTGCAAGATAGGCTCTTGTGCGGAGCAAACTGGGCTCCGTCTTTCGGAAAGAGACGTTAAGCAGTTGGTCCAAAGGGTTAAGTGAGAGGAGAAGGGTAGTATTGGAATAGAGGGTTGGGAACGTCCCTACAAAACGCCTTGCAACCCTGTGGGGAGTCAATAAACGTACTTACTGTAGATAACATCCTTGTGCATAATTCTTGTAATTTCATTGACGATCGGGAAGAGTCGCATCGATTCTTTGATGCAACCTTTCGTATATGGTACCCACTTCAGGAAGTCTTCTGTGACAGGGCTGGATTTTTCCGGCAATAAAGCAAGTGCTTCTTCTCGTAGATTTTTCTGTTTCTTTATATTATTTGCTATATAATATAACAATGCAGCAGTTGCGCTGCTAATCTATAAAAAGATTAGCTATAACCTTGTCTATCCTTGTCTATCATCATTGTCTATACAAGGACAGATATAGAATTCGGTCGGTAATACAGACGGACCCCCTATAGGACCCCCTTAAGATGCGTAACACTACAAAAAGGCGTGATATCCGTACAAAATTACCTTTTAAAAAAAAAAGGTAAAAGAAGGCGCCAAGTACACGCATAGTAGTTTGGACGAAACGTCGTCCGATTGAATATTCGCTAAGATATTTTTATTTATTTTTTGAAGTAGTTTTTTAGAACATTTTATTCATTTTTAACTCTGAACATTACAACATTTTAATAATATTTCTTGCTTTACAATTAAAATTTTCCGCGTCGTCTTCGTCTTCCTCGTTGCTTGGTCTGCGTTGCTGCTTCTTTTCTCTCCGCCTGGCTGGAATCTGGAGACTCCGTTTGCGTTGAAGAATCTCGAAGATCTGGTCGAGTTGTCAGCGTCGAATTCTCTCGCAGCTCCACCTTAATGGTTTGTGATGAAACCCCTCGGTGCTTCAGCTGATCCGTCTGAGTCCCCTCGGTTAATCCTCCTTATTGACGACAGCGAGGGAGGAGATGAAAGGGGAGGAAGGACCCACGGATTCTTCGGCGTTGACTCTCCAGAATCCAGCGTCGACGTCCCAATCTCGATGGGCCTCTTCCTGCTCTTTGGAGTTGTAGCTACAGGAGTTGGGCAACTAGCGCCGAGGATTGGCAAAGAACCAGAGTCTGGGCGTCTGGCGCCGGGTGTCGGCGTTAAGCCGGAGGACGAGCGACTGGCGCCAGGAGTCGAAGAGGAGCGTCTAGCGCCAGGAGACGTAGAGGAGCGACTTGCGCCTGGAGTCGGCAGAGCGACAGAGGCTGGGCGACCGGCGCCGGGAGCAGGGCGTCTTGCGCCGGCTGAAGACGGCTTGGAGCCGTGAGCCAGGCGTCCTGCGCCGGTAACCTGGCGACTGGCACCAAGAGGAAGCGACTGTGCGCCTTCCACGGGGCGTCTAGCGCCTGGGGCTGCGGCTGGCGCAACCTCCTTCCTCTTGATCGCGAAGATCTGATCAAGAGGAAGAGGGCGAGTCTTGCGCCTCTTGGTGATTCCTTCCTCGTAAGAACGAGGAGGAATCTTGTTATCAAAAAGGCGAGGCGTGGTCGAACCTTTATGTTTTACTAAAAGGTTAATTCCGCCATCGTCGAATTTCTCCGCAATCGGTCGCCTTTATATTACATCGGTGGTTGAATTTTGATTACGAGTTTCGAATCCATCTATGGGTGACTTTTTGCAAAACTCGGTTGCTAGAGGACACGAAGTCCTGTCAAACAAATCGGAGTAACCGCGGCTTGACAGAATGTACCGATCGTTTTAACCTGTCATCGCGTCGAACCAAGTATCGCTTACTCCGCGACTTCCTGGTGGCTGACGACGGTTGCCACAGTAGTGTATATGTATTATGTTGTTACCTCGAAAAAACAAAGTGTATTATACCTCGAAATAACACCTTGTACATACTGTTTATAAAATACCTCGAAAAAACTTAAGTAACAAGTGGTAGACGTAATCTTTGTATCTCGAAAAATCTCGAAAACCTAAGCAGTAGTATCTTTATTTCCAAAAAATTATAACCCAAGTGATACACATCACAAGGGGCGCAGTGTGGTCTAGTGGTAAAGCGCCAGACTCATAACCCCGAGGTATCGGGTTCGAGTCCACTTTTTTTTTTTTTAACGAGGGGAAAATCCGTACGGATACCCCCGCCCCCGGGGCGGTGCGGGCGGTTATGTTGGACTTTCACCAACTAAAAACACCTCGGTTGTCCCTCTAGGTGCGTTTTATCCCCGCAGTGACGCGGGGAGGAGGGCCAGCGGGAAACGCCATGATTCGTCCGCCAGGGGTTCGAGTCCACCTGATCACAGGAATTTTTTCCACCAGTATATTCCAGACTGCGCCCCGCCGCACGAGTGGGGCTCGTGCGGAGAAACGGTGCCATCGTAGGTAATTAATTAAGACCCCCAAAAGCTTGGGAGTAAAGTACCTAAAGACACCAGGATTTGAGCTTGAGACTAAAGTACTTAAAGACACTAGGATTTGGAAAAAAGTGCTAGGGTGACAGACCTGATAAACCTGGACTAGGCTAAGGGCTGGCCCCAAAACACCTAGCAAATAAAGAGTTGGAGGTACAAAGGATCATTAGGATCTAGGTACCGTCGGGGGCTCAAGTGGAACCACCCGCTTATTACTACTACTACTACTACTACTACTACACATCACAAAATTACGTTACTTTATCAAAGAAGAGTCGCGCTTGAAGTGATCTATTACAATTACAAAAAAGAAATAATATCTCTTTAAATTACAGCGCCAATTACAGAGAGAACATATATATTGCCTCAAAAAATAATTATTGCACCACTTTGAAAAATCTTTACATTGTGTCAATTAGAAAAAGAATGTATGATAACAATTTTACAAGATTCAAGAAGGGAATACAAGGTATTTAAATACAAAGTTTATATATGTAATTTTCAACAGAATAAAAGATTTAATCACAGAGAATTACAGAGGTAACAGTACAAAATAAAAAAATTTTATTAAAATATTTAAACCAACAAGGGAATACAAGGTATTTAAATACAAAGTTTATATATGCATTTTTCAATAGAATAACAGATTTAATCGCAAAGAATTACAGAAGTAACAGTACAAAATAAAAATATTTGATAAGGTAACGTAATTTTGTGATGTATATCACTTGGGTTATAATTTTTTGGAAATGAAGATACTACTGCTTAGGTTTTTTCGAGATACAAAGATTACGTCTACCACTTGTTACTTAGGTTTTTTTGAGATATTTTATAAGAAGTATGTACAAGGTGTTATTTCGAGGTATAATACTATCACTTTGTTTCTTTCGAGGTAACAACATAATACATATACACTACTATGCGTGTACTTGGCGCCTTTTTTTACCTTTTTTTTAAAAAAGGTAATTTTGTACGGATACAGAAAAACCCGCGCAAATAATGCACCGGGCGGACAGCCCCCACGGGATGCCGCGATAACCCGGAGGACGACAGTCCGGGAGGACTAAGCAACAGAAGTTCGCGGCCCGCATCACACAATACCCCGCGCATTAAAAGGTCAGGAAATATATGCACCAGGCCCCACGGAGCCATTAATGTCGTGCCTCATTCACAAAATCAGCCACTAAGGCAAGATATAATATGAAATATAATATGAAATACGGCAAGACGAGCACGACGCATACGCGTAACAAAGCCGCAAATAGTAGTCTCGGAGATGTGCCCAGTGCCCGCCATGCACACTAGTTCGCACAGAAAACATGCGCCGGATGTTCGAGCACCAAGATATTCGAGTATTGAATATACTCATAATAAAGCGTGATCGCGAAGCCGCACACACGACGCTCGAGTAAACGACACGTCGACACTTACAAAATGGCCGCTCCACGGCACGGATAGAAGACGAAAAGTTTAAACATTTACAGCACTCACATAGCGGTCAGAGACTCACCAAAATAGTACTTATGACATAGTACATCCTTCTAAGAATAGAGGAGGTACTATTAGAGGCCTCAAAAAGTCGCCGACAGCCGCCCAGAACTCTCCAAAAGGCAACGGCCGGTTCAGAGAGAGCATGTATCAATCACGTGCACGCATGACCGTCCATGACATAAAATCACTGATTTTATTAAAAATTATTACAAAATGATGTAAGATTAATTTCAAAATTACAAAATGATGTAAGATTATTTTCGAGAGTCATGTAGTGATCACGTGCACGCGCGTGTCCGTCTACGATATAAAGTCGTTAATATTGTCTAAAGTTATTACAAGATTTACAAAAAATTGTATATGTCGCAGTGCAGAAACACAGTGGGAGTCGCCACATAACAAAATTTTTCAGAAAAAACACTGTTTAAAAACCCAAATATAACACTTTTGCGGAGCACACTCGAGACACGTCTCATCCCGTGTCTCCAACCGGAGTCAATATGATTTATTTACTTTACCAAGTAGACTTCAAGAGTGAGATAAGATTGTTTTTTAATTGTCTTCTTCCAAGAAGACAACGTCTTTCAACAACAATGTGATTGGCAACCCGGCAGCAGATCCTGCGGGGACGTTCTAGGGCCCCTCGCTTTTTGCAGCGGTCTCTCCGAATCCTTAAGCAGCGGTCCGGATACGCTGTTTCCTTCATGATCCTCCCGTGTGACCCGAGGATGGTTGCCAGCCACCTCGGAGTCCGGTCTGCAGCAAAGGTTAGTCGGGGAAACTTGTTCTCTCCCGGCGTCGGGGCCCTGCTATGTCAAGCTCCGTTCGCTGCCGCATCACGCGTCGCCCGCGTGTTTTCCTGCATCTCTTCTCGTTCGGCTGTCCGCGAGCTCCGCTAACAATCGCCTCCGTCGGTCGATTCCTCGCCCCTGGTCCTTTCCGATTACACCAATTTTCCGGATCCTCCGCATCCCAACAGGAACATCCGTGTTTTGCCTCGGCGAGGTGTCAATTAATAATACAAAAGAAAAGAAAGGGATCAGAATTCGGAAACGCAACTTAATATTAGGCCCTTGGAGATTTCGCAATCGTCTCCCTGGACCGTTCTCGGGCGCGAAACCTTGTGACGGCGCGGGGACGCTGCCACGATGCAGCGAAACTACAACGTCACAGTATATGCAAATAATTGAAAAATTTCTCCTTATTATGATTGGAAATGCACATTTATGTTCGAAATTGCAAATAACCTTTATATCGATACTTGAAATAAAACTTTTATTTGTTGAATTTTCTCTTGCTGTTAATTGTTTTATCTTTACTTGCAACTTTTAGATTAATTAACTTGAATGTGTACTTACAGTTGAAGCCTATATAGGACATACATCAAAATGGTTTTTTAAGCGCGACATCTTCCATATATAGCATAAGTTCTCTTTGTCATAAAAACGACATTTTGCGTTATAATATAATAATGGTTTGTATGCAAACTTCAAGTCAGAAGGTATTTGAAAATCGTCTTTTAAAAGTTCGAACACTTCTTTATGCTCCTCTTTTCGTATATGTAATCTTATATCTCTTGCTGTATTTTTTTTTGACACGTTAAATGTTTTTTTTTTTCACATTTTGTGCACTTCGCCTCCGATTTGTCTTTATTTAGTTTGAAACAGTCCAACACTTTTGCACGTTTTGATTTATCTTTTGGTGCCATTATAATTTGGTATCGTTCTGTATTCCGGTCTGTTTAATACTAAGCACGGTACAGAAATCGCGTTAACAGGCGTTTGAAAAACTGCTCACAAAAATCGAAGAGAGAGAGGGGTGGTTTATTTATTGCCTAAACTTTTTTTTAGATGTATATATATTTATAAAGAGTATAACTGTCCTAATATTTTGTAAAACATGTTCTTGGACACTTCTTTAACTTATTATTAAATTCTGTGAGAAACTTGAGAAAAATCTTGTTGGGAATCAGGAAACTGGTAATGACGAAAGGCATTCTTCTCAGGATGCTCAGAAAGAAGACGATGACAGTAGTAATGCTCAGAAAGAAGACAATGACAGTAGTAACGTTAGGAAAAAGATTGCAAAAGAGAAGGATAATTTGAAGAAGCAAAAGAGACGAAAGTTGAACAAGATGAGAAAACAGAAAAAACGAGCTAGGATTGTGATAAGAAATTTAGCTTTCTAGGTATTTGTCATGCATTATCGACGCATATCGATGCATTAAAGACGTTTCTTTTTTAATAGTTTTAGTTTTATTTGGCAATCTTTTTTAATTTCTTTACAGGTTACGGAAGATGATTTGAGGGAACATTTTTCTCATATGGTGAAATAGGAGAGATAAAGATTAACCAAATCCGATGGTAAACAGACTGGAGTTGCGTTCTTACTATACAACATTGTACAAAATGCTGTAAAGTATGTACAAATATGCAACTTCTTTCAAACAGGCCTATGATATATATTTACACATTATATAGGATTTGAAGCTCAGGAACAAGAGATTAAGGACGACCCGACCAAGGTTACTCATAAAAGAAGGAAAGGTTCATCTTAAAAGGAAACTGGGTTCTATTAGTATTATAAAGACTTTTGACAAAGATACCATCGGCATTCACTTTAATAGGAAATATGAAATTAAGTATTATTTCACAAAATCTCATCCATTGACGATGTTTTATAGATATACATCGCGCCAATTTGTTTAAGACTGCTTCATCATTATATAATTTGTTCTTTGATAACGTTATCCGATACACAGGATAGAACTTTTAAATAGTTATATAGTGAACAAAATAGCGGTAATATTAATGAATAATGCTAAGTGACTTCCTACTATGAAACTGGAGAGATTCGATAGAATTAATATGTTGATATAGAAACGTTGATTGTGTGGATGTCGTAATATTTCTGAAGGACGCAATGTCTATTGATTTACGATTGTACAGTAAACTTTGCAATTTAGTTATTAGGATGAATTTTTATTTAACGTTGATATTGCGTAGTGTTATAGGTGTGATATTATATTAAAATCAATCAGATTAATCAATATTTTAGTTATATATTTACAATCTAATTGGACAGTAATATACAATGATTGATTTAACCAATAACATAGCAGGCAGTTGTAAAAGTTTTCATATTCTCATCTCTTGTTCTTTAAACAGATATTCAGATACAAAAATAAACTTACGCAAAATAGCAAATTATATTAAAAAATTATGATGGATAATTACGGATAATACATCACAAAATCTTGATTTAAGCATATTCTTGTGCTTAATATAGATAATACATTTATTTCTCTCTTCAATAATTAAATTTAATAACGACATAAGCAATAAAACGACAAAAGTTTCTTAAAAAACGAGCTATACGACACAAGCTATACAACGACAAAAGCATTTACATTAGTTTTTTATAATCCTCGATCGATCGACACATAGTACAGTTAACCGTTATTGAATCGTTTTCACGTTCTTCTCCATAAGTGTAACATATACATTTCAAGGCACAAGTATAGCATATCATATGTCCGCAGGTACATGTGCCAAAAGTATCTTTTTCCACCTCTTCACAACATATTGGACACTCTAACGACCTATTTAAATTTACATGTCGCAAATTACAATTTTCCCTATTGCAATTGTCATTCTTGAAGTCTTTACAAATATTTGTATTCTGGAGGGTCCGGCCAATCTCTTGCTTCAGGTATTCAGTAGCTTTCCCTGTAGCTTCGTATCTGGCCTGCTCGACACTTGTCACGTGGATGAATGGACTCATCTCCCTGCTGCACGTGGTGTTTTGATAATTATAGCAATATTTGTACTTATGTACAAATGTGCAATGAATATCGAAGCAGCAATCTCTTTTGAAATTGTTGCAGATCTGCCAGCTGTTTCCTGGAATATTTTTTGTATATCATTTTATTGCATATGTATTAAACCACATAAAATATTGATAAAATAATCATGTAATCATAACATTATGACGTTTTATATCATAAAAGAGGTTATAATATTAAAATATTATAATCTCTTTTATGATATAAAACGTCATAACCTCTTATGATATTTAAAGTTATAATATAACAAACCTGAGTCGTAAAAAGACATTTTCTCAGATGAGAAAAACGTTCTTCAACTGTTCTCTGACACAAAGGTTGGGCGTTAGCAACTCCCGAAAATTTGTCGACACGAAACTTGCTCGTGATCTTTACAAGACTCTTCGATTCTTATAATCGATGGCGCTTCGAGATGGCGCATTGACATAAAGCATGAATTATACATACGTACTTTCTACATGTAGAAGTAATCAACAAAAATTAGAAGAAGTATTATTTCAATGAGTTATTTAATAAAACTCATTGTACGGAGTCTATACGATGATCTTTCTATACCATAAGATACCATTTCATTAATTAATTCAAAAAATTTAAACTTTTTACTACGTGCAAGACCTTTAATTCTCTATGAATCAAAATAAACAACAATAAATAATTGTAAAATGGTATCAAATGCACAGGTATTTGTTAACGAAAAATTGTTCTTTCCAAATTTTAACTGATTTTAAAGATTGAAACAACCTGGCTTCGAAGCGCGGATCTAGCTCGCGGCGTGGTCGGGTTCGAAGGAGGCGCGGAGGAACAGATGCAAGGCGCGGGTTGGCAAAATGAAGGGTCGTGTTCTAGTAACAAAAAGGTTTATTATAACAATAGACGCGGAGATGACAAATGTTCGCGATGTGTAAAACTGCGATAACGAGTTGGCGTAGCGCAAGAGACGGCGCGTGTGTACCAGTACTCGCGGGATGGCACCAGCGGCCGGATCGGCGTCGGTCGCAGGCGGCGCGTGACAATACGGTGTACGTACAGGGCGGAGTCGGTAACTCCGACGGTCGCGCGGGCCGAATCGCGTAACAATATGTATCGGTACGGGCGGAGCCGATTCTTCCGGGCGTCGCGGATCGGAGCGCGGGAAAATGGCGCGGCGCGCGTGAAGAGCGCGCGAAACCGCGGTAATTCGGCGCGATGGGCGACGGAAAGGAAGCCGGTCGTTCGCCGAGACACACTCGGCGAAGACAGAGGATGCCGGAGGCGCTCTATCTTCGGTCGGACTGACTTAGGGATAACTGGCCGTTCGCCGAGACACACTCGGTGGAGACAGAGTATGCCGGAGGCGCTCTATCTCTGTTCGAACTGGCTTCGGAGGAAGCTGGCCGTTCGCCGAGACACACTCGGCGAAGACAGAGAATGCCAGAGGCGCTCTACCTTCGTTGCGGGCGGGTTTCGGATAAGGATAAGAACAGCTGGTCGTTCTGCCGAGACGCGCTCGGTAAAGACAGAGTATGCTGGAGGCACTCTACCCTTGTTCGGACTAGCTCGGTGCGGGAACTTCGGATCGGTGTAGTCGGTGAGACGGATGATCGAGAATCGCGCCATATCGTCAGCGACGCTCTCTTTTATACGCGTCGCGGCGGCGTGACGAAGTGGCGGAGATAGTGACGACAATCGCGAGCGCCGGGACGGTGTGGCGGAACGGTCGGGTATCACGGCGTCCCGACGCTGCGATCGCGTTCGGCGGTCGTCGGCCGCCTTCGGCCTCGCTCGGCGTGTCGAGGCGGTCGCCGCGGTAAGTCCGTTCGCGGACTGCCTAACAAATACATGCTAACGTTTAAAATGTGGGCACACCGTGCCCGTGCTTCACCCCGCGGGTGGTCGGCTGGGTGGTCTCGGCCGGGTGTCGAGGCCGGAACGATGCAGTTTCCGGGGGTGCATCGTTACAAGATATATTACTCCCATTTTTCATTATTGATATCTTATGCAATATTAGTATCTAATAAAAATTTATTTTGTACATTATCTTTTTGCAAATATCTTCTTTTAGATTTTGTGCCGCTGTAGCCAAACTCCGCCAAACTTCAACTGCCTTCGTTGCAATTATTTCTTGAAGATTGTTTGTGTTGTGGAAGTCCATCATGCATATTCGCTGCTGTCCATATCCTTCTTCTCTAATTGGCATAGAGCATCCATCCAGGGCATGCACAAATTTTTGGCATACATAACATGTCCACTAAGGTGATCCTTATTTTTCGACTTCGGAATTTTTTAGCTCGATTCCCCCAGAATGGTTCCCAGAGTTAAAAAAATTACTTGTGTTAAACTTGAGCAAAATTGTACAAAGGGTACACGTGCCGCCGAGCATTTAAATTTTCCGATTTTTAGCAAATTTGAAACAACCTGACTTCGAAGCGCGGATCTAGCTCGCGGCGTGGCCGGGTTCGAAGGAGGCGCGGAGGAACAGATGCGAGACGCGGGTTGGCAAAATGAAGTGTCTCGTTTCGGTAACAAAAGGTTTATTATAATAAAATATAAGCGGGGATAACAAATGTTCGCGATGTACAGAACTGCGATATGCGCGGGTGGAGCGTCTAAGGGCAACGCGCTCAACGAGATAAGGCGTGTATAATAGCCGATGGTCGCAATGTACAGAGTCGCGAGAACGAGTCGGCGTGGTGCAAGAGACGGCGCGCGTCTACAATACTCGCGGGATGGCACCAGCGGCCAGATCGGCGTCGGTCGCAGGCGGCGCGTGTTAAGCCTGTATCACACTAGCGGCTCGCGGCCGCGACTGCGATTGCGTCTGTGATTGCGACTGCGATTGCGATTGCGACTGGCTACTGTCCAATCACGATTGCGGCTGCCGCGGTGGCGCAGTTTACGCTTTTCGTTGATTGGAATTCGTGTGACCTGTCGCAACAGACCGAACAGACCAACGGAAAGCCGGTTGTTACTTTTGCGATAATATGCGGCGTAGCAATTTCGATACCTTTGCCGATGCCGCCGTGTTGTATCTCCTGAAAGAAAGGCTAACTGAGTAAAGGAATCGTTTTCCTGATCGCCGACGTGGAGCTCACCGACGACAATTTGGTGACGTTGAGCGAATATCTGAAACACACACTCTCAGCCCAGACGTGAATGTCAGACGTCCAGGTTGGTATAACCTGCAAACTTATCATTTTTGTGATATTTTAAACGTTGTACGCATGTCGTACGTTAATATCCGATTTATATTTTAGCCGAGAAGTTTCTGGAGTCGGTGGAAGTCAATCAGAATTATCCTTTACTACTACTTCATTTGGTGGACAAGTCTGAGATTAACATCACGATTAGGATTGCCGGCGCAGTTGCATTTAAAAGAATTATGTTAAGCGCAACTGGAAAGTGGTTGGTTTTATATTCATTTGTTTATTTTAATGTTCTTACATCGTATGTTAGTTTACTATTGCGGAATGTTATTTTAGGAGGAGGATTCAGTGGATCGTATACATGCCCAAGACAGAGATGCTGTCACTGTGTTAACAGTTTCAAAATTTCGTCTTCACACTTTTTTCGATTCTCCGGAGGTACTGAACGAAGCCTGGTTTCTAAGAATAATGCCAAAGTATGAGCTGAATCATTGATTTCAGGTTGAGGAAGAGATAAAACTGGGTCAGGTTGAGCCATCTGTTTCAAGGCATCTACAGCCTCCTCCATTATTGATGGTTTTTTCGTCTTCAATCCTCTCTTATAAAATAATTGCTCTTGGTTTTCTGATGATCGCTTGTTGGATACAGTAACAGGATTTTTTCGTTGTTGAGAAGATTGAGTGATGCTGCTGAGTGCAGAATTAGATGCCAGCCTTGGGACAGATTGAAGTGACGGACTCTTTTCTGGTAGAGGTGCAATTGTTTCAAAATCGTTACATACAGATACACTAGAAGAATTTGGATTAGAAGATGTCAAGTGTGTACTTTCTACATTTACTTCAGGTGGTATTATCGCAAATTTCTGAAAAATAATTACAGATACATATAGACAAATAAAAATAGTACGTAAAATACAATTATTATTAACTGCCACATATATACAACTTTGTTTCACTTTCAGGATTATTTGTTTAAATTATAAATACTTCCAAACATGTTAATTAATATTGCTTAATATAGCTTATTTACTTAGTATAAAAATCAACTTGATATAACAATTAACAATTAAAGACTTAATAGAATATTTTTATTTTTATCCCAATTAATATCTATCTAACAATTAATAAAATGTTTCTTTATTAATTTTACGCTTTTCCAATATAACCTCAAACTTTGGAATAGATTAATTTTACGAAAAGGAATCCAATGTTTAGACAAAACATATTACAATAATACATTTAAAATTATTATTATTAACTTTATTTTATATTTCGTACAATTATTTATGACAAATAAAGAGAATTACCTTTCAATAAAATTATAATGTCTTCTTTTTCCGTCAAGCTTTCTTCCACAATGGGATCAATGCTGTGAGACAAGGATCATTGATCCGGATTAGTCTTGGGTAATTTAGAAAGTCTAGCGATTGAGTGCCACTGCTCAGTCCGATCAGAGATCCGATTAGTTATCGTAAACACCCACGGTCGGGTATTACGGCGTCCCGACGCTGCGATCGCGTTCGGCGGTCTTCGGCCGCCTTCGGCCTTGCTCGGTGTGTCGAGGTGGTCGCCGCGGTAAGTCCGTTCGTGGCTCCATGCGCTATTCGAGCGCTCGATCACTCCCTCCCGTTCCATTTTCTCGACTTCGGCGTTAATGACGGCCTGCATGGCCGGATTTCGCGGTCGATATCGCTGTTTGATCGGTTCGACGTCGGCCTTTACGCGTATATGGTGGGCGGCTCGATCGGTCGGTCCGGTTATCTGGTCGAATAACGGGAGCTCTTCGGCGAGGAACTCCCGTAGTAGTAGGAGAGCCGGCTGCACAAAACCCTCCCTCATCGAACATACGGCTGAATTTTATTCGACTCGATAGCTTTTTTAGTGGTTAACCCTGTGCCGGGTTTTATATGCCCTGAAACTTGACCAAAGTGTTAAAAAAAAGGCCACTTCCGGTATGATTTTTTGAGATAAAACCCCCTTAAAGAACATCCGGCTAAAACTTGTGCCAATCGATTCAGGATGTCAAGCACTTTGATAAAAAAATATGCTGCCACCCCCCCACCTTGACAGGAACCATGGCAGCAACTCTTAAACGTGATATATTTCGTACCGTACCTCCTTCACAGAACATCCGAGTTTTTTTTTTTTTGAAATGTAGCTCGAACATTTCTGAACATAAAAAACCAATGCTGCCATCGCTGGTCTTGACCAAAAATTTTTGTGCCACCCGTAAGTCGCGCGACTTTCGGCTGCCAATCTGTAACGGGTCAATTCTTCCCTCACAGAACATACGGGTAATCTCTTGCCATGTATTTAAATAGAAAATAAGTCAATCTTCGACGAGAACGATTTTAAGAACCGACTATGAATACCGCCCATACTAGCGCGAAAATTCCCATCGAATATTTTGTGGCAAAAATAGTTTGTGATAAACAAGCTGCGCGCACATTCGTAGAGGTATGGAATGAAACAAAGTAAGTTCATATAACATTCACGTTTTTTTATTTATTCTTTTATTCTTATTTTTTCGTATTTAAAATCTTAAAAGTAGGATATACAACAAATATAAATAGAATAAATCACTTTTACTTCGCCAGTCAAATAATAAACAACAATGGAAATATTAATCGACTCTACTGGCCCTGGCTGAGGTAATATTTTTCGCAATGAATTTAATTATTTAAATAAGATGCTTATATACAAGTATCAAAGATTACATGACGATAATCGAACCAAATCGTGGTCGTATTTGTCTTGGCGATTATAATGGCCAGTAGAGTCGATTAATATTTCCATTGTTGTTTATTATTTGACTGGCGAAGTAAAAGTGATTTATTCTATTTATATTTGTTTTATATCCTACTTTTAAGATTTTAAATACAAAAAAATAAGAATAGACTTTTGATAGTCCGGGTGCAGGTTCTCGTAGAGCTGCTCGACCTGTTCTTCGCTCGAGTAGCCCCCTGCCCTACGCATGAGTGCCAGCATTTGCGTCGCGTATTTTATATACGGTTCTCCTTCCTTTTGAACGCGGTCGCGGATCTCGTTCATTAATTGCAGCCGGTATCGTCGCGGTAGGAAGGTATCTTTGAAATCGGCGATAAACTCCGCCCAGCTCGCCCAGTTCTCGCGGTTATTTCGGCACCACAGCAGTGCGTCCCCCCGGAGTAATTCGGGCAAGCCGCGTAACCAATGCGTGTCGGAAAACTCGTAGGCGGCCCGTAATTCGTCGATCCGCTCTAGGAAGGCCCACGGATCCTTCCCGTCAAAATGCAATCCCCATTTCCGCATCTGATTCATAATTTGCGTGGACGCGGTACCCAGTGGATCGGTGGGTACTACTGTCACCGGTGACAGTGGCGGCTCGGAGTTTACCGTTACGGCCGGGAGGCAGAGCGTGTTTCGTGCTTCGAACATCTCGGCGTTTTCGTCGATAAATTTATTCAAGCGTTTCCGGAGATCGTCGAGATTGCCCTCGGTCGAAAAAATTCCCTGAAATAAAAAATCTCGCAAGATTGGTTCCTTTACAGTTTCTGAAACTAGGTATATAATAATAAAAATGTTTTGCTTGCACGGTTCGTACGGTTTTTTTATAATTTTAAACTTTTTATATTTTCTTGTGATGTTATTTTATTTATACTTATCGTTTCAATTAATTTATTACGTCATTTTTTTTCATGTTAAAATCACATTTATATTTGTTACATGATAGCTTATTTACATTCTGTTTTACAGTATATCTAAATAGGAAAAGAAAAACAGTTAATCTGTATTCTTTAAATAAAGTAATAATATTATATTTGCAAAGATAATAGTTTAACAAGTAGTCATATAAGTATTAAGGAAGTTATTTTGATATGTCGTTTAATAATTAATCGAAAGGATAAAGGCAAAGGGTATAAATTAAGACACAAATAAAAAGGTAAACATTTCATTTATCTGTATTTTATTTTCTTCTTATGCATCATATACAGAATAAGCAAGTAAATATTGCAGTTCACGCTCTTGTGCAGTCATTGCGCGAACGCTTTATCCATTATGTATAGAATAAGCAAGTATATAAATATTGCAGTTCACGCTCCTATACAGTCATTGCGCGAACGCTTTATCCATTATGTACAGAATACACAAGTATATGAATATTGCAGTTCACGCTCCTATACAGTCATTGCGCGAACGCTTTAGTATTGTTGGCGAATTTGCGGTTGCCGGGCGTAACTCCGGCTTCGCCAATTGGCGTAAGAGGAGGCCGAGTCGACCCCGACAGGGATCCGGAGTGCGGAGAATGAGCGGACACTGCTTTACAAGATTATGCACAGCAATCGTTTATTATAAGTGCACAGAAATGTTTATTACACAAACTTGGACGGATGCGCGATTACGCAAAGCTGAGTTTGATGATCACCACACGCGTGCTGCGAGGGTGAAGCTGCGGACGCCCGGAGGCGTTAATGTCCGTTGCCGCACAGTGATAGCGGGAACGAGCGCATGAATAGCGCGGTTGCGAGTATCTGTGAGATACGATTCGCGAGTGCACGGATGGCACGACAATTTCTGTTCGGATGCACGACGGGGCGTAAATCCGCGTGGAACGAACTTGTTGAGTTTCACGGAAACACGACGGCGAGGTTCGACTGCGTGAACCGGAGTAGAATTAACGAGACGGGTGCACGTCTGCTGTAGCACCGCTTGAACCGCCCTTCAATTGCTACTGCGGGACCGGAGCTCTCGCGGGCCCGTTTCCGGAGCATTCGGTGACGCGACAATTGAACAGGCCAATAGGCGCGTTTCACAGGATCACGGGATCCAGGCGTGAACGGATCGATAGCGCGACGCGAGAGACTGCGCGGTCAGGGGTGACGCGGGGGAGCGGCGCGAAGTCGCCTCGTTCAGGGGGCGGCTCAGGGATGGCGGCAGCGGTATCGATCGCGGTGATCGATCGCGGGGAAAATCCTGAACAAGTATGTATAAAAAGTCTCTGTAGAAGATTACTGATCACTGTGCATATTACATAAGCAGTACCTACATTATTTACGTAACATTTATAATTTGCATACTTGTTTTGACTGTACTTCCGAAAAGCCCATACCTCCGATCGGTCTGAAATTTTGTATACTATTATATTTTGATATACTAATTATGAATATGTCAATGAAAATTGGCGCAAAGGTCATTTTCTAGGTAAAAATTAAAAAAAAATTTTTGCATATTTTTTATTTATCTAACCAACCACGACCAAACTACATAGGTAAGATGGTGCGCTTTAAACAGTTTTGTAACTCGTAAAGAGTGTCATTCTAACCACGCTTTAAACAGTTTTGCAACTTGTAAAGAGTGTCATCCTAACCAACCACGACCAAACTACGTGCGTGCATGGGGGGGGTGCGGGGGGGTGAAGGCCCCCCGCCCACACCCCTAGGTTTACTCACACAAGGGGTGGTGGTGCGGGGGGGGGGGGCGAAGCCCCCCCTGCCCACCCATCAACCCAACCCACACCGCCCAGTGCCCGGGGTAGTGCGGGGGGGCGGAGCCCCCCCGCCCACACTTCCTAGGTTTATTCACACAATGGGGGGGGGGTGCAGGGGGGGGCGTAGCCCCCCCGCCCACGCATGTACTTTGATATGTTATATTAGATATGTTCATCATTGAAAGCTAATTGTAAGTGATAAGGTCATTTTTTTAATTTTTACCTAGAAAATGACCTTTGCGCCAATTTTCATTGACATATTCATAATTAGTATATCAAAATATAATAGTATACAAAATTTCAGACCGATCGGAGGTATGGGCTTTTCGGAAGTTTATCCCTTGTTTTAATTCATATTTATTGTAAATCAGATTTTGTACAGAGTTGGGCGCAGTATTCAAGTGTGCTTGAAAAACCACTTGGTGGACCTCTTACCATTCGTGATTTAGTATTGAAACTAATATCTCGACTTTTGGCTGTTTTTGCGTCGTCGCTATCGATAAGACAGGCCATATACTCTGACTGTGCTTGCTCGACTTTTTTCGGTTCTGCAGCGGCCATAATATATCGCGCTATACCTTTCCTCGCGATCAGCATATCGTCGCTGCTGAATACGTGCGAAGAACCAGTCGCTATCGTGTACCCCCAAGTGCAAACGTGAACTCCACAGTCTCCAGATGGAATTCTTCTTCCATCATTTGTCACGTTCTGATGCGGTATATCGTCTGGGCAGTATAACTGCCACTCTTTCCAATCAGGAGGAGTCCTCTGTACATTTAACATTTTGCGATCAATCAAAGAAATATAGGAATCAATTATAATTTGTGGTGGATGGCCATGAAGTGAGTCTATATATAAAAATAATTTGTCTCTGAAACAGATAATAAGTAGTGACCAATGAGAATTTTTCATGATGGGCAATAGCCACACATTGTAGTTGAGAACACCGGTACTTGACAACCATTTTTGGAATCCTTTACTTATCTTTCCTGTTTCTAACATTCGCAGGGTACAAAAGATATCAAAAAATATTATTGAAGACCCTCGAGTTCTTGCATCGTCCGTTATAGCTGCGAAGAAAGCATTCATTATACTGTTGTCGAACCACTCGTCGAAACGAAGCCTCATGAAATTCGCGGGCTGTAGATTGTAACCTGCAATATTTTTTGATAAATTCGGAAAGCCAATAGGCCAGGATAAATTTGCTGAAAAGAAATTATTAGTTTCTGTGCTTGGGACCCTCGAAAAAACGATAGAATTCATTGTCAAAGACGAAAGATCAGTGGTTTCGTATTCGTCAGTGACTTCATTCGATGAGAGAGACCTTTCTTATGAACTGTTGGAACGGGCAGGAGATTTGCTGCGTATAATGATTGACGGATCAGTACTATCATTCGATTTGACAAAACTCGCAATTTGTGACACTAGCAATTTTTGTTTTTCGCTATTCTTTGATATTTTGAAAAACGAATTAGTACGTTTGGTGTGTCTGTCTTTTCGCTTATTCCACTTCTCTGTCAGTTCTTTGAACTTGGTTGCAGTGCTCTTTCGTTTTTTTCCTCGGACTTGGCGACTTGTTTTCGTGGTGTATGATCTTTCCAACACTCGCCCATTCAATAAAGATGCCATTTTTTGAATCAGTCTAGGCACCGGATATCGTTTACCTTTTTCAGCCAATTTTACAACTCTGTACCAACTTTCAACCGATGCGTTAGAGTCACGGTTCAAGTCAAACTCTGTCAAATGAGTCGCCGAAAAAAGTGGATAATAAGGTAGTACATAGAGCAGCAAGTAATCAATGAACTCCGGACAATAGTACTCGTTTGACTCCGTGCTCGTTTCTATATTTTTGGCCTTAACAGATTGCTATGTATCGCTAAAAAATTAAAAAAAATGGCGGTTTTCTAGTTGCTGCATGGTCAGTGTCATGGTTGGATAGCGAGAATTGTGTGCTCTCTGTTTTGATCTGTATTTCGTCAAAATATTCGGTCTCGAGAATGAAATTGACGCTATCTACCAAGCCTGATAGCACTGTTTTGAAATCAAAAATTTTGACGGTATGAGTAAATATTTCATCAGCCGCGTTTAAATTATTACTATAAATCAGTTTTGTCATTGCCATCCCCGTAAGACGATACTGCGATTCTGTTCGAAAGATTTTTGAACTTTTCCTCTTAATGGTGTGAATCATATGGGAAGAACAGATATGCAGAATTGTCAGTGAGGTTACGGTATGTGTCCTGTTTATCATATCTTCATACGAACGGTTTAGATACTCGAGCAACGAAATGCCACTCAACCCTTCCATAACCGCTTGCATCAGTGCTAAACTGTAATCGGTTTCAACTTTGTCAATCACCGGAGATCGAGTGCTTAGCTTTTTCAAAGCTATGGCGACCAGCTTCAAAAAGTGACTTATGTACAATGTGTTGTGCATGCTGGATATGAACTCTGCTAAAGGAAATTGACCACAATCATTGTTACTCGGCAAAATCAGTGAATAATAAAAAATCCGTTTATTGACATCGGGAGGAGGCAAAACTATACTGCCCGTGGCATCTAAATGGCAACATGCCATACCTTTCTCAACGGACAGTAATACATTCAGCGGTTTTTCCGTAAACAACACAACATAAAAAGGTTCCAATGACCACTGCTGTATAAAACCATGAATATGTTTGCTCTTCCAATTTTCTTTCGTCTCTTGTATTAATTTACGCATAAAAATATAATAATTAGGATCCAGATCGTCTTTCGAATTGTCACTCGAAATCTTTTGCAGTATCGTCAGGCTGCATACGTCATTCAGATTTCCAGCTTCTAGTAAAGTTGTATTGCAGTTGTCATCATTTCCTGTTTAACCGTACTGGCTTCTACTTGCAATGTCTTTGATAAGGCCAAACGTTTTTCGCCAGTAACAAATCGTCGATGTGTTTCACCTTTTACGTGGTGTATAACTCCCATCGAGATTATTCGAACGCGTATGTCACGGAATGGGGAAAATATGGGCTCTGATGTCGAAGATTTGAAGCTTGTGCATGTCGAAAAAGTACAAATGGCGTACGCTTGAAACGATGTTTTCGATTTCGGGGTATTACATTTGTGCCAGCGGAAAGACAAATTACAAATCAGCGAGGATTTGACAATGTCGTGCAAAGCATCAGCCCCCTCGACGTAATTTTAAGTCCTTTGACCAAAACTTTTGCCAAAATGTCGACGGTACTGTTACCCACATCTCTTTTAAAATCGAATTTCCAGGAACACTCGATCCCGATTACGGGTGAAAAACAATTCTCCTCCTGTTCTTGAGTAATAATTTTGTCACGAGCGTCATGAAATACATCTGTACCACTTGTTTGAAGATCGTCGTTGGCTAGAACCGATGAATCGGGGCACAATGTCAAACTCAAGTTTGAAGACTCACAGTCCACCACATTTGTGGTAATTTCGGTAGGAAAGCAAGAAAATGTCGCTAAATTTTCCTTTTGTGCGTTTGATTCTACATCTGATGGAATGAATAATAGACCTGAAATCGTGGAATCGTTTATTGGCGATGGAGATTTTGTAAGTGAACTTTGAAGGTCATATGTGCCCTCCGTCCGTGAGGAACAGTCGAGTTCTGATACATCAACAAGAATCAATGTATCAGAACTCGACGCAACATCAAAATCATGAGATTCGTGGTGATTTGTGGAAATAATATTTTTACCGCAGCTTTTATCATCTGTGACTACTTTCAGACGTGTTTCCAATAACCTGCAAATATCGTTAAAATGTCGTAAAAAAGTTTTATATGATTTACGAACATACGACTTGATTGTTCTTGGGTGTCTCTATCCGGAAATATACAATTGCAAATCTGTTCCCAAATGCAATTTGATTTTTGCCAGGATGCGGTTTTTAAAAAATCGAATAACTGCTCGTTGCTGACATAGCGTGAAAAATGAAATGGATACAATTTGACTATTGCGTCTGCGATCATAGCAGGCGTAACGAGTACTTTCTGTTTCTTACTCATCGCTGGGCGAGGATCGTATTATAACCGTCTAAATAAATAAATAAATAAATAAATAAATAATAAATAAATAAATAAATAAAAAAAAAAAAAAAAAAAAAAAGTGAAATTAATGTACATCTCTCAAAGCGTGAAAAAATTATATGAGACGCTGACAATGACTACACAGAGAGAACGGTTTCTTTGGTTTTAATAAACTTTATTAAATTCAAACAAATTTATCTTTTGGAATAGTCCAAACAAATTTTTGTTTCAACAAATACGATTGTTTGATTTTTCAAATGTGTATATATATATATATATATATATATATATATATATATATATACATACATACATATATATACATATATACGTCTTAAATAAAAAAATTGTTTGAAACAAAAGACATATTCTTTATCGCTTTAATGATACTATTGTTTCATTTAAACAACAATGCTTTATAAAAAATGTCTTAAACATTTATTTATTATTTATTTATTTATATATGCAGTCGGTTGACTGCTACATATATAAATAAATAAATAATCAATAATTGTCATATTTAATCACTCGAGTGACCGCTGGTATTCCAATGATGTGTGTACAACTGCGAGTGATAGATGCCCTCGCCTCGCCGTGGGGCCTTATATACGGTCTCCGATCGAATTTGACGTACGAGTTTAGCAGCTGCTGCTTAGCGGTGAAAACGCTTATCACATTTATTGTAACTAAATAATATATTATTTGGTTGGGAAATATTACTTCAAATAATAGTATCTTTTCCGTTAAATAATAGGGTTTTCTTGAATTAAAACAAAAATTTTTCAATTAAAAAAAATATGTAATAATGTTGTTTCCATGAAATAAATATAAGCCAAACAAATAGAAATAACGAATGTAAAGAAATATTTATCTCTGTGTAGAAATTAATATTAATCAAATAGAAAAGGATAAATAGTTTTTAATATTAAACTTTTTCGTTAAATAATAGGGTTTTCTTGAATAAAAACAAAAATGTTTTATTCAAAAAAATATTATTTCGTCTAAGCATATGTTGTTTCAATGAAAGAAATTTCACTCAAACAAATAGAAATACTAAATGTAAAGAACTCTTTCTCTGTGTATGAGACGCTGACAATGACTATCGACAGTAAGAATATCTAACAGTAAGAATATCTAACTAAAGAGTATTGAACAAGAGAGCATCTAACAGTCAGTAATCTGACGCGAAAGCGGCAACAGTGAAATTGGCGCACGGCGAGATATCAGATTGAAGAAGAAAGGGGCGCGGGCGAACGACGCACTAAAAAATCAAGGGTGAACATGTGCGCTCGGTCCGATTCGAACCAGCCAGTGTCTCGAACAGCAAACAGTCACAATATAATTAAACTAGAACCAATTAATCAACAAAGTGTTAATAGGACGACGAACTCAACGGTTGTGTCTGCTGAACATACCTGTTATATGTATAATCCACTAAAGTCGTCGTGCGATTTTCGATATACTGACTCGAGGTGTGTACTGCTCTATGACTGCGGGCAGAATATTAATGTTTTCAGACTTCGCAATTCCCCCCGCCGTCACCGTTCCGCCGAAAAAGTTCTCTTATTGGTCGTTTCGATTGATGAGACGCGGGTGAGGAGGTAAACACGGTGTCCTGCGATCATCGGCCCCGCGACTCCCTTTGACTCAAGCCGCCAGACGGAAAATGTGGCGACGCTTGATTCGCCTATTTATCTATCCGCTGTTTATTTATCCGTAGCGCATATGTGTATATCCTATGTGTGCGCCCGAGTCGTCCGTCTCTTTATGTAGCATATGTGTATGTGCATATGTTTATATATATTTATGCGCATGTCGTGCACGACTTTCGTGAATAATACGTAACAACATCTATCATATCTGTTTCTCTCTGAGCGGCACATGGACGCTTTCACTGTTGCCGCCGCCGCCGCGCGCCGCCGCCGAACTCGTGTCATTTCGGACCTGTCAGATACTTACTCTCACTGCCGATAGTCATTGTTATGTTAGCGCGTATCATATAATTATTTCAAGCTTTAAGAAATGTATATCTTCTTTGCTTTCCGATACTTTTTTGGACTTAAACCTCTTGCGGACAATACGATCCCTCGCCGACGACCACAAAACAAAATCTATTCGTTTTGTCTGCTATAATCACAGATGCAATAATCAAATTGAATCCGTCTTAATTTTTATGTAATGTCGGTAAGAAATTATGCGAATTTTTTTAAACCGCATCATGGACTTTGCAAAAAAATGAAATGACAGTTAACAAAAATTTAATGATAATTAAAGGAAACCGCGTCTTATCGCAAACACTTGCTGAATCGTTTTGTTATCACAAGAACGTGATCCCCTAAAAATTTGGAGAGAATCGCTCTTTGCTATGTTCTACAGTTATTTATCGAATAATCTATAACAATTAAAACATATTTTTATATCGAACCGATGAAAAAACAGTTTGAATATTGTCAAAAAAAAAAAAAAAAAAAAAAAAAAAAAAAAAAAAAATGGATCTATTTAATCTTCATTAATTAATTATATCTAAGAAAAGCCCAGCGGCCGATAATAATTAACCTACGATACGTTCGTACCCCCCGAGGAACCCACATGATATTCGGCCCTGTCCGCGAGACGTTTCGCTGCTAGCGCCCGCTGCTAGCTTCAGCGACATGGCAGATGCAGATGTATGAAGCTTGACAGGGTCTTAACAAGGGAGGATCAATTCTATCTGTGTTCATATTCACATCTGCTATTTTAGCTAATCCTTTCCATCTGTTTCTGAACCATCCAGTTCTATTATTCTCGGTTACATTCTTCCCTATTAAGAGAAGGACAGACAATGCTACTATAGTGCATGCTTGAGGGGTTTCATCGAAACTATTCATTTTCATGGCTATGGCTAATTGGTTCCTGTATTCCGCTGTTTCTCTTCTTATCTCATCTTTAGTTGGCCAAATCTTCCGTTCAACTTTTAGATGACAATGGGCAAGACTGGTCTCAATTCCAGATTCCAACATTGATGAATATGGAGTATATGAGCACAATATTGTTAAGGCACATCCTAAAGTTTCTGCGAAATTTGGATTTGTTTCTTTATTCCAGTCCTGGTCATATAGAATAGAGAGAAGAGAGCATATGCATGTATACAAGCACGTATACTTGTCCATGGGCTCTAATCCATCATATGATGCTACATGAATAGATCTTGCCTCTTCTCGGATAAACTCTATTTTCTCATAATCTTTGATCCTCTTAGCCTTGTTAACTTTTATCTTATACTAAAGTTTGTTGGGTGTGTGAAGTTGGCACCCCTACTTTAAAATTCGATAATTCTGATTAGAGTTCCAGCTTCTTTTCGAAGAGTATAGGAGTATTTTTATTTCCATATCTAAAAAAGAGATGTAAAGTCGATACTCGAATCTATCGAAGTTTATTGTTGTCGTTTTTCCGTAATGCCGATTGGTTCTCTCGCTGCGCTTACATCATTTGCAGCTGTCATCGTATATTTTGACAGTTGTGTGTATCAAGGAGTTAATGATGTAATAGTATAATGTTAAAGCTAAATAGCGCGCGCGAAGCGCGCGTCTGTGGTGTTTAGTGTTTATAAAAAGAGGTCCGGCGATTAACACTATGAAAAAGGTAATTAAAAAAGGGGTGCTAACTTTACACCCAACTTTAAAACCGAATAGTTCTGAATAGTTCATCTGAAGACTTTTGACGACTAGAGTTCCTGATAAAAGAAAAAAATTTTTTTATTTTCAAAAAAAGTCATTTTAAGCCAGAATGGTTGTAAGTAGCTCATTTGATTCCTTTCGAAAAGTTCTCGAGTTCCTAATAAGTAAACAATTCCAAAACCTTAGAATTGTTTTAAAAAATCATCATCAAAACTTACGCAAATGACGTTCACAGCAAACCTTCGAAGTTGAATATCTTCTTAACTAGTGACTGGATCGTTTTCGATCATAGAAATTCCTTTCAGAATTCTTAGAGTTTAAAAAACGGAATTCTTATCTCAAAACGTCTAGAACTTTCAAAAAATTTTTTATGCGGACTTAGTCGAATTTCACGCGTTGCATCCTCGAAGTCGAATATCTTCTTAACTAGCCATTAAGAAGTTAATATATTATGTCTTGCTCAACATTTAGAAATTAAGTTAAAAGTACCAATACCCGGGCATGTACCTATATCTAGACACCTTTATTATTTAAAGTATAACGCGAATTAAAATAAAAAATAAAAATATTTTTTCTTGTAGTTTGAAACTTTAATTATGGTATCTAAACGTTTATTTTCATAAATTTATATTTTTTTAAAGGTATCCAGACATAGGTACGTGTCCAGGCATTGGTACATTTACCTACTCTTAAGTGTCCAGGTATTGGTACCTTTATACCTCAATAGGATCTGACAATTAAATAATTTCCCTCCGCACGAGCCGAAATAGTTAATAAGATATTTTTTTTCTATTATATGCAAAATAAAGATAAACTTTATATTCTACAAATTTAGATTTTGTATTAGACATTTAATCATTTTTAAGTGGAATTAGTTGTCCGAATTTTTATTAGAGAATTAGATAATTTGTATATGACAATTTAAATTAAATCCATATAATTAATTGCATCTTTAAACTTATCGGTTAAATGAGTTTTGATAAATGGAAGAAAAAAAAAGAAAAAAAAAGGAAAAAAAAGAAAAAAAAAAGAAAAAAGAAGAAAAGAAGAAAAAAGAAAAGAAAAAAAAAAAAAAAAAAAAAAAAAAAAAAAAAGAAAATAGCATTTATCTTGTGTTTTTACTAAATGTAGAATTTATTGGTGCCTACAGTATATGATGAATAGTTCACAAAAGAGTACTTTTTAATGAAAAGTAGATTACAGCGGATATACTGAATAGTTCGAGCTTGTGAAAATATCGTTTTGTTGATGATACCACGTAAATGTAATTTTCATAAAAGGCAAAAAAAAAAGGCGCCAAGTATATATTTATAATATACATTAATGATACGCGAGGTTCATTTACGTGTACAAGTTAAACGTCTATTGTTTTCTATTTTGTATACATTGAATATAATTATGTATTTTTCTTTTGATATTTAAAGGCGCACATTATGTCATCGGTTGAAGTTCGGCCGAAACGGTCGTTTATTATAAGTTTTAATACGATATCGTAACACGCGATTTGGTGTGAAAACGTGAGTTTTCGTTACCGCAGAGAGAGAGGAAAAGAGAAAAATCTCGAGATTCCCCGTGTACATGGATTTTACGTAAATTTAACATTGTAATGACTTAACGCATTTTTATTTTTCGATATCCTCTTTTTATATTTGTAAAGAGTGTACAGAAGAATGGTGCACGGAAAGAACGGTTTTGCTGAAGTATCTAAAAATTTAGCTAGATACAGATCTGAAAATAATTTTGTTGCATCATCAAAATAATTATGTAAAACAATCGAACTAAAATATCTATATTACTAAAATATCAAAATTTTTTACAGCATTATTATCATACTTCAGTGACCTACTATAATTATTTTAATGGTGCAACAAAATTATTTTCAGACTGTATCTAGTTACATTTTTAGATACTTCAGCAAAACCGTACTTTCCGTATGTGTAGATTAAGGGCGTGCATTTCCATGATGCGTGAATAAGAAACTCTGCATGTTCCTGGCTTTCGTTTGCGTTTCACAGAACCGAATTTTATACCCGTACTATCATTATCAATAATTTCTGCGTGGTCGACGTTACTTTGTACATGAGCGTGAATAATTTGCATGTTATCTTTTTTAACCCTAGGTATACACAGTCTTATTTTGTCTATACACTTATATACTGTGGGGTCTCTGAGACCCCATCCACATTTGCCACTTCAGCAAAAATAAATTTCAATTTATTTATTTATTTTTTCCCAATCGATCGAGAATCGATCAAGGAATAGGCTCATAACGTATAAAAGTCGATAGAATTAAAGAGTTCCGAGATATACGAGTAAATGGAAAAGAATATATGGGATAAAAGTTTTTTGGAACGCGAAAAAAGGAAGCTGGGCTGGGGTCTTGGAGACTTCACTGTGCATACTTAGGGTTAATGAGCAACACTGTGTTGCTGCATAGCAACGAAGAAATCGATATATTTTATATTTTTATTTAAAAAATCGTATATATGCAGTACCCGGAAAGAACGGCTGAAGTATCTAAAAATTTAGCTAGATACAGATCTGAAAATAATTTTGTTGGTCCATCAAAATAATTATGTAGAACTTAAACTGATTGCTAAAATGTCAAAATTTTTTACAGAATCATCATATTTTAGTGACTTACTAGAATTATTTTAATGGTGTAACAAAATTATTTTCAGTTCTGTCTAGCTTATGTTCTATTTAGCTTATGTTCTATCTAGCTTATGTTTTAGATACTTCAACAAAACCATTCTTTCCGTGCACATATTTTTATCAGGGTCTAAATATCGCTAATATATATCACTAATGTAAAATGTACATAAAAGAAGCCAGTTGTTGCCATTTGTACACGCATTAATCTAATAATTTTTTCATCTGAACGTTGTTGGAATATTATCGAATCATTAAAGAATCCTAATATCTTGAGTTCGATTGATCGAGATTCAGCGAAAAGACAAATATATATAATATTAACCAAACTCCTTTGCTTCGACCAAACTGGCTATATTTATTAAGTCAGCACAACGCGTTTCGACCAAGATTCCGGTTCTTTTCAAGTGCGTAAAATTTAACCGTCATGAGAGGAATACACCCTCCAAATTTCAAGTCTCTAGATTCAGGGGTTCGGGCTGGGCGTTGATGAGTCAGTCAGGACATCTTCCTTTATATATTTCACCCCCTTAGGGGTGGAATTTCTAAAAATCCTTTCTTAGTGGGTGCTTACGTCATGAGAGGAATACACCCTCCAAATTTCAAGTCTCTAGGTCAAGGGGTTTGGGCTGGGCGTTGATAAGTCAGTCAGTCAGGACAGTCGTTAAAACACATTTTACCCCTTTTCACCCCCTTAGGGGTGGAATTTCTAAAAATCCTTTCTTAGTGGGTGCTTACGTCATGGGAGGAATACACCCTCCAAATTTCAAGTCTCTAGGTCAAGGGGTTTGGGCTGGGCGTTGATGAGTGAGTGAGTCAGTCAGTCAGTCAGTCAGGACATCTTCCTTTATAGATATAGATTAACCAAACTCCTTTGCTTCGACCAAACTGGCTATATTTATTAAGTCAGCACAACGCGTTTCGACCAAGATTCCGGTCCTTTTCAAGTGCGTAAAATTTAACCGCTTGCAAAACACTTCATTAAAATCAAAGTGGCAGCAATGAGTCTACGAACTAAGAAACACATAAAGTATAATAATTAATAAATAAACTAACTAAAGAGAAATACAAAAAGTAAAATAAGGAGAACAGTAATAAAGAAGAGCAACGCTTACATGTTTTGCATGTCAAATGGTGATAAAAGATAGAGTCAAATTAACAAATATGACATTCAGTGTGGTGCGTTCACGTTAGATGACAACGAACGACTGAGTGAGAAACAGAGGCAGAGGTAACAGAGAGCGCTCACATTAATTTTATTATTTTGTCATATATGACAGGAAGGTTATCGGTGTCCTTCTGTAAATTAATAGTGTTATTGTTTTTTTAATAAACACCATTTCGGCTATCTCTCTCTTCTTAAAATGTTTCTCGCTATGTAGAACTTTGGGACCAGACCAATTAAAATCGTGATTGCAAGAGGTCTTATGTTTGCTAACTACAGAATGATTGCTGGGATGCTTTTTAATATCAGCACAATGTTCTTTGATTCTGGTTTCCAAATTTCTTTTGGTCTGTCCGATGTAACAAGCGTCGCAATTAAGACAATCTCATATATAAGCTCCATGCGTTTAACGTTCCTTACCTCTATTAATAATACGATCGAGTTTTTTAGGAACCGTATAAACAACATCGAACCCTTTGTTCCTCAGGGCTTTACTAATACCCTCACAACCCTTAATGTAAGGGATGGTGACAGGATGTCGCACAGTATGAATATTATTGTTTACAGAATCGCGGCGCTTTAAGAACATTAATCGTCGTTTTATGTATTTGTTGCAAAAATCAGTCGGATAACAATTGTCGGAGAGAATCTCTTTAACTATATGGATATTAGGCTCATGGAAGCACTCATTGGAGAGTAAAATTGCTCGGTCAACCAAATTAGATATAACATTGACTTTGTAGTTAATGGGGTGACTAGAATAAAAATTAATGTAACGTCCTGAGAAGGTGGGTTTCCTATACCAATTTGTCAACAGATTTTCACCATCTCTAATAACCGTCACATCTAAAAAGTTGATCGAGAAATTAGTCTCAGTTTCACATGTAAAATTCAGCCGCGGGTGATAACTATTAAACGCCTCAAGCATGTCATTTACTTTATCACGTGGGATAAAGTAAAAATGTCATCAACGTATCTCCCAAAAATGGGAACCATGAAACTTAATAATTCAAGACAATGTGTTTCAAGGTCGTCCATCACTATGTCCGCAAGGATTGGGGAAAGGGGAGATCCCATAGGATAGCGATGAATGTTATGCCTAATGAGTTGTATTATTGAGTTGTATTGCGTCTCTAGCAATTTCTGTTGTTGTTTTAGTCATTAGTGCGATTGATAATTGTTTTACAATCATATTCAATTCGTTATCTTCGCACAAAGCTTCGTCGGGTATTGAATCGGGTATTGAATTGGAATTGTTCATGCCGCTGTAAGTGTTTATTACAGTCTGTAAACAGCATTGAGATGCGTCGACTCTGTCCGTAGATGTGCTCTTCATCATTTCCAGACACCAAGGCAAAACAACGTTTAATATATAATATATAAGAAGCTTGAAGAAGTTTATGGTGTCTCTACTGAGATTACTCGGTAAAGTAACAGACAGTATCTGAACATTTTAAAGAAAGAGAAAGTTACGACAAATGGATTAACAATGCGTAATGAGTTAACGTTTATTTTAACTGGCTCAGTAGATTAGTGTGATTATGGCATTTAAAATTATCATACGAACGTTATTTGTTATCTTATATATTACTTTTTGTGAATCGTGACAGAAAGGACAAAAGGTTCATGGACACATAGTTGTCTCATGTGCTGGCGCCGTCCGACCCCCCCCCCCCTCTTAAGGGTTCCAAGCTCATTAAGAGCATACAATTATCTTTTACTTTAGCCGGGGAGTCGAAGTTGGCCGGCCTTGCAACGTGGGAGAAGCGGACGAGAATCCCGCCACCGTTGCGAATCGATCCCCGGCGCCGGGCATGCTTGCCCGTGCACTGCGTTTTACACAGATGGATATCCATTCACGAAATAACTTATTACTATTTGTTTCTGTTTTAATTTGACACGGCTACTGGGGGCAAGTCGAGAATGTGGGCATGTTCAGGCGTGTTTTGTCCTGAATAATTTTTGAAGATTGCTGATGCAATCAGCGCAGAGTTTGGATTGAATCTTTCGAGTCTGTATCTATTATTTTTTACTTGTTCTTGGCCGTTATGTGATTCTGAGGAGGATTAGGTGCTATATCAAATTTACAAAGAAGAAGAAGAAGGCTATTGTTCTTGCCGGAAGCGTGCCCCTGTCTTGTGGTTTGCGATTTGCAGAGCCCGGTGTTGCACTTGTAAAACGTTGCAGTTGCAGAATAGTTGAGCCTTGGACTCTATTAGTTGCTTCCATGTGACTAAGGGTTTGTAGCGGCTCGTCGCAAGTGCCGCTTCCAGTATCGCTTTGTTTTGTTGTCGTGTAAATGTAAGTTTTGCCCTGTGAATCCTGGTACTTCTTCTTCTTCTCGAGATGGTAGAGGCCACATCGACGGTCGATGTACGGTCCGACAGGTAGTCCACCGTCGAGGCTTTTGTCATTAGGCGTTTGCTTCGTCGTAGTCCTAATTTTGACGGCGATGACGGTGCCGGCGGCGACGGTGCCAAACCAACTGATTCATTTAGGCGCTTGCTTCGCCGTAGTCTTGATGTTGACGGCGTTGATGGTGCCGGCAAACTAACTGATTCATTTAGGCGTTTGCTTCGCCGTAGTATTGATGTTGACGGCGTTGATGGTGCCGGCGGCGGCAAAGTAACTGATTTATTTAGGCGTTTGCTTCGCCGTAGTCTTGATGTTGACGGCGTTGATTGTGCTGGCGGCGGCGATGACGGCGGCAAAGTAACTGTTTCAGTTCTTTGTCGTCTTTTTGGCTTTTTCCTTTTAGAGTGGGGGGTGCTCGGTATGGTGATGTTCGGTTTCACTTGGACGACGGTTGTGACCGACGGTGGTACCCCAGAGGTGCACGTTGTCGCGTCGGTATCGACAAGCGTCGATGACCGACGATCGGATGTTTGATCAAGTGTCTGATAACCAGACGTTTTTGTTGTCTGTAGTTTGTGACGCGTCGTCGGTGTTGGAAGTTAATGGTATTGCTTCGACATAGCTCGTTCTATAAATTTTTCTTTTCTTCTTTTTGTTGCATCATATTTGTCATGTACGATAAAAATAAAATTGTATGACTATTCTCAAGTAAAATACATTGAGTTTTCTTTGTTCAATGATTTAAAATTTTCCAGTTTTTCTTCCAGTCTTTCTTTCCAGTTTTCGTCGTCCTGTTGTAGTCTAGTAAAAATAATATTTTACAGGATTATAATCAATCCGATTCATAGCGTAATAGAAATAGATTGCTTACTCTATGGCCCAGTTTCTTCCACGATATGCTGCTAAATGAGCCAAATAAGTAGGCCACGGATATGTTAGCACTTTTGCACCGACACTTAAATGGCAAAGGTAATAAGTTAGTTCATGAAGCTGATCTGCGGTAAAGTCGGATTTGTTGTAAATGCATCGGTATCTTATCGGTCTCACTGATGTACTCTACATTTATAATCATAATCATCAACACTATACATCAAATAAACTTCATTTAATTTATCAAGTTTATAAATTTAATTATTAATATGATTTAATATGCTTCTTAAAGTAAATTATTATAATTATTACGAATTAACTATTGCTATAATTACTATTGGTCACTATTACTATTGCGAAAACTTTGTCATTGATATATTTAATGTTTTTTAACAACAAAACATTTTTAGTTATATAACAAATATTTTTATTTAAACAAGAATCTTTATTAAATCGACGCAATTGGCGAGTAACAAAATCGTTTAATCACGACGTTTCGACCCGGGGGTTTGGGTCCTTCTCAAGTGTCTTGTAACAAAAAATTCGGTAACGCCGGAATTAGTTAGAATTCTAACAAAAATATGACGGAAACAATTAAATGTCCTACCTATAAACTGGCATGGAACCATCGCTCTCGCGTGAACATCTTAGAGATACGAGGATTTTGACCGAAAAAGTCATATGTCAAAGCTAAATAAAAACCTTTCCATTAGTGATTGTTATCGAATAAAAAAAATAAAAATAAAAAACGTAGAGTGATGAGTAATTACATGTTTGGCATCGTAGAGCGCCCTGATGTGAATTTCATACTATTAAGGTGCGTAAAGCATAAGTCACAGTTAAACGGAGTCACACGGTTGAAAGATGACGAACGGTCGGGAGCGAGCAAGCAACTGTCAAGATTACAAGATATTCATTGTTATAAGGTTAAGAAAGTTTGCTTTCCGACAAACGGTTCCATCGAAATAATATTGAGACAGTAAAAACGATTCTACGGAACAATTCCTTCCCCGACAACCTAATCTGTAGACAAATCAATGCGAGATTAAAACAACTCCGTCACCCTCGCGATAATAACGACAAAGAACGCATCGATACGTTCGATGCTCGGAAATACCTAGCCATACCATTTGTCAAAGGGCTCAGCGAGGATATACAATTCACGTTGAATAGCGTTGGTCTCGATACGGTATACACCATCCCGAAGAAGCTAGACATAATAATTAAAAAAGGAAAAGATAAACTCGAGAGGGACCGTGAAACTGAGATCGTATATAGGATAAACTGTAGGGATTGTGACGCGTCATACATCGGGCAGACGAAAAGGCATCTGCAAACGCGTATTAAGGAGCACCAGAACGACATCAGGAAAGACGATGGATGCCGTTCGGTGGTAAGCGAGCACCGTGTATCTCGTCAGCACGATTTTAAATGGTCTGACGTAGACATACTACATAAAGAAAAGAATGTCAGGAAGCGTGAAATAGCGGAAATGTTTTTCATCAAAAATCAAGCGAATACCATCAACATGCAAAAAGATACCGAAAACCTAAATCCAATATACGACAAAGTCATCTCGTGTATATAAATCCGCTATGTTTACTTTCTTAACCTTATAACAATGAATATCTTGTAATCTTGACAGTTGCTTGCTCGCTCCCGACCGTTCGTCATCTTTCAACCGTGTGACTCCGTTTAACTGTGACTTATGCTTTACGCACCTTAATAGTATCAAGAGACACGGTAGTGTCTCGCGTCAAGTCAGAAAAATTCATCAAAAGCGTCATCATCACAGGAAAGCGAGGCCGACCGTGTCTCTTTACGCGACGCGACGGGTTGCGAGTACTCGAGATGTTGAGATCTCATATAACGAGTGAACGGATCAAGTTCTAAGTAGGCTTGATCGATAGCTTGGGGTTCGAATTGGGGGGGTATCTCCTATAACATTTTCCGCTACGTGCCCTACGAGCGGAGATATTGCGATGTAAAGTCAAAAATGTGAAAAATATTAAGAAACGTCGTCGTCGTCGCCGTACGCACGGTTGCTTTTTTCCTCGATAGATGGCATAGTGTTGCTACATTGAAAAGAGACAGCATATTATTGAAAAGAGACAGCATATTACGTGCGCGCTCATCGCTCAGTGCGTTTGCGCGGACAGCACGCTGTCAGTCAGTCAATCAACATATAACCTAGAAATACGTATCGCGTTCGCGCGTAACACCGTCTCTCATTATAATAAATATAATTCCGAATTTCGGTCACGTCGTGCAAGATACGATAATTCCGAATTTCGGTCGCGTCGCGCAAGAATCGAAGTGCCTGTGGGTGTCACAAGAGGCAAAATATTCTTATGACTATTTTAGTACTACAATGCTACAGAGTCAATCATCTTCTATTCTATATTCAGGTGAATATCAAGAGACACGGTAGTGTCTCGCGTCAAGTACACGCGAAGCGAGACCGCACCGTGACTCTTTTATACGTGACTAAGTACATGTGACAGGAATTATAGTAGTTTACGTTTACGTGAGTATTACTTCTATAACAACGTATACGATATCATCGTAGTTACTGTATAAAATCTCTCATTTACGCGGAGGAATTATCGTATCTTAAGTTACTACAGAAGTAACGCTCGCGTAAACATAGGTTAGGTTACCGGTTTTTACAAAATTTTACATAAAACGTGAGATTCACTTATGTATGCAAGTTCAACGCTTATTGAGTTAATGTGTAATAATTTTCCTATTAATATAAATAGATGGAACGTGAAAAAGAGCAGGAAAAGGAAAGAGCGCTAGCGGCGAAGAAAAGATGCCGAAAAATCTCCGCAGTCAGAAAATGTGGAATCTGATGGCTCCGCGATTAAGAAGATAAGAAAAATCCATATATAGATACAAGTTTCTTGCTAGATAGGGAAAGGGAGGAGGAGGAAAATAAATTTAGGGAAGAATTAAAGCAAGACTGGGCTAAAAAGTAAAACGCGTTGAAGGAAGAAGAAATTCAGATCACATTCAGTTATTGGGATGGATCTGGCCATCGTCGGAGTGTTATAATAAAGAAAGATGAATGTATCAGTGATTTAGAGATGCTCCAGTGTCACTTTTGGAGTAACATTGGCGTGATATATAATGTTCTGCTGCATAAATTTAATTTTCACATACAGGTAATTCTATCTATCAGCTTCTTCAGAGATGTTTAGAAGTTCTGAGGCATGCATTCAGCGAGCTTAAAACAGTAATGGCAGATCAGTTAATGTATGTCAAGGAGGATCTTCTTATATTACCGCACTATTAGACGTTTTACGATTTTATTGTAACTAAGGTAAATATACTAAATAATAAAACTTATGAAGCAATATCACAATGTTGGCATGTTATTTTATTTTACTTAGGTATTTATCACGATTGAAAGAATATTTTGTATAATTCTCCTTTATGTTATTTTAGATCATGGTACGAGAAGAACAAACACATTTTTCCAGCGAGTAGAGGGAACCTTTTGATCCAACGAAAAGTTACGACAAGTATACAGTGTCGGATAAAAATAGGAAGAAAGATAAAATTTGATAAACTTAGATTCAATGAATTGTTCAATTTCGTTTAAAGGATTCATATTTTAAAGGGATTGTAATTTAGTAGAGCTACATAATTGAGTAAATGAATTAAATATCACATAATTGAATGAATTAAAATGACAGTCCTTAAAAATACAATGTAGCTACTATGTATATATATATTACAATCTTCTTTATAATGAATCAGTTGTATGATGAAACAAAGATGTTTATCTGTATATTTATAATATTTACAGTCCTTTGAATCTGAATCCTTTAAACGAAATTGGACAATTCGTTGAATATAAGTTTATCAGATTTTATCTTTTTTTCTATTTTTATCCGACACTGTATACTGGTCGTAACTTTTCGTTGGATCAAAAGGTCTCCATCTACTCGCTGGAAAAATGTGTTTGTTCTTCTCGTACCATGATCTAAAATAACATAAAGGAGAATTATACAAAGTATTCTTTCAATCGTGATAAATACCTAAGTAAAATAAAATAACATGCCACCATTATGATATTGCTTCATAAGTTTTATTATTTAGTATATTTACCTTAGTTACAATAAAATCGTAAAACGTCTAATGGTGCTGTAATATAAGATCCTCCTTGACATACATTAACTGATCTGCTGAACATCACTGTTTTAAGCTCGCTGAATTCATGCCTCAGAACTTCTAAACATCTCTGAAGAAGCTGATAGATAGAATTACCTGTATGTGAAAATTAATTTATGCAGGAGAACATTTTATATATCACGCCAATGTTACTCCAAAAGTGACACTGGAATATCTCTAAATCACAGATATATATATACACATTCACCTTTCTTCATTATAACACTCCGACGATGGTCAGATCCATCCCAATAACTGAATAACATAAAAGAGAATTATACAAAGTTATTTTTAATGATAAATACCTAAGAAAAACTATTCCGGCATGTGATTCCTCGATTTCAACAGAAGCATCGTACATAACACGAATATCATCGTGAACGTCATTCAAAGAATTGCACGTGTCGAAAAATCCAGTGCCCAATCTAACAAACCCGATCATTTATCTTCTCATTTCTTACATAAATTAAAGGAGAATGCTAAATTTATCTTTAAAAATAGGAAAAATTTAAGCAGCTGTAACTTTGTTAAAAATAAACGAAATTTAAATTTAAAAAAAGGTTTTTAAAGTTTGAAATCTTTACTTTCGAAAGGTTACTATTATTTTTTAGTTTCTGTGAGTTTGATAATTTTTACATATAAAAAACTACGAGCTGGACAAAATAGAAAATTTTTCTTTCACTTTGTGGGCCTGTCACGTGCACAAAAAAAAATCTGCGAAAATTTTCGACTTCTTAACATGAAAGCTTGAAGTTTTCCTTGTAAAATCTTTTTTTAAAACTGTTTCTACGATATTTTGTTACTAAGTTATTGTGGATGGAATAAGAAATGAGCATTTTGACTTTGATCCACGATAACTCAGCAACAAAAAATCGTAGAAACATTTTTAAAAAAAGATTTTGTAAGGAAAACTTCAAGTTTTTGTACGAAATTTTTTTTTATTTTAATAAAATATTTGCATTTTTTATTGTTACTTCTTTAACAGTTTTTAATCTTTGCGATTAACATCTTTGCATTTAAATACCTTGTATTCCTGTGTTGGATTATCATGTTTTACTTGGCGCAATTTATAGATATCATTTATTTTTGTGAAAATACAAACATACCACATCGATTTTTTAGAAGTATAAAAATACCTCATCGGTTTTTTTTTTAGGTACAGAGATACTTCGATTTTTTGAGATACAAACATACCACATCAGTTTTTTTTTAGGTATAAAGATCCAAACAACAGCGTTCCATTCTTCTTGAAGTGTATTCAAATGTTCTCTTGCAAACTGCATTGTTTGTCTTCGATGTTCTGGCTTTAGTTCTATTTTCTTTGCTGCAGGACGAGAGTGAACCTTTGCAGCATTTAATTGGCGTCTAATTGTTCTCACGGAAATATTTAAGTTCCTGTTCTGTAAGACAGTTTCAGCTGCACCAAATGGATTTTCATCCATAGCTCTAACAATTTCTTCATTTTCTTCCGGTGTTGTTTTCTAAGGACCTCTGTCATTCTTTCGATGATCTTGGAGATTGTTTATTCCTCCTTCTTCGTCCTTGGTGATCCACAACGCAACTGTTCGACGACTGCATCCCACAATGCGCGCAATTTCTGCTTTGCTGTGACCTTTTTGATGTAAACCAATTATTCTGACTATCTGCTTAATGTAAATATGTATAAAGTGTACAGAATCAAAAAATACAATGTTTAAACATATTAAATTTTTACGAAAGTTGTAACGATTCATTACTTCTAGAATAACAATAACGATAACAAGTTACTTTTTTAATAGATAACGAGTAACGGTAACGAGTTACTTTTCTCAATGCAAATAACGAGTTACGGTAACGATGAGTTACTTCTTTCAATGAGTAACGAGTAACGGGAACGAGTAACGGGAACGAGTTACTTAATGGAAAGAACGGTTTTGCTGAAGTATATAAAAATTTAGCTAGACACAGAAAATAATTTTGTTGTAAGATCAAAATAATTATAGTAGGTCGCTAAAGCATAATAATAATTCTGTAAAAAATTTTGACATTTTAGAAATCAGTTTAAACGTTCTACATAATTATTTTGATGGTGCAACAAAATTATTTTTAGATCTGTATCTAGCTAAATTTTTAAAATCTTCAGCAGAACCGTTCTTTCGGTGTTCTTTCAATGAGAATAACGAGTTACGGTAACGATAAGTTACTTTATTGAATGAGTAACGAGTTACGGTAACGATGAGTTACTTCTTTCAATGAGTAACGGTAACGAGTTACTCTTCTCAATGCGAATAACGAGTTATGGAAGTAACGATGAGTTACTTCTTTTAATGAGTAACGAGTTATATACGATAACAATGAGTTACTTTTTCAATGAGTAACGAATTACGGTAATGAGTTACTTTTCAAACGTAATATTATATTATTAGTTAATATACCCTGATATTATATTATTAATTAATTATTTATTTATTTGAAATATATTATTATAAAATATTCTTAAAATATATATTGGGACAACTTTGCCGAATAATTAAGACCCTCCGCACAAGACTCTTGTATACGTATAACGCCGTAACCGATACGTTTCTTGTGCGTTGATCCACGTTACGTTACGCTGCATTACTATACGAGAGTCTTGCGCGGATACTCTTACAGTCATGATGAACGAATATCTAGAGACGGAGCACGCGCTCTGAATATGCTCCGATACGCGTGCAATTTCATGTGTTAAGGCATTCCTGTCCCCGTGTGTACATTAATGATTTAGAATTATTATATTTATGTAATTTCAAAAGTCTATGGTTTATTATTTATCTATTTATTTTTTATAAAAATCATTATTAATTTTTTTTCTTTATGCCAGAGTATATTGTTTGTACATATGACATTATCTTCGAGAAATAAATGCATGCAATATGCCAATGTAGAATTCTGATGTTGAAGATTTTGCTTGTGAGTTGCTATTTGGAGACAATTAAGATACATAATAATAAGGGAAATAAAGATATACATTTCTTTCACTTAATATTGTTACGCTTATCCGTGCGTCCGCTGCTCACTCACACACTCACTCGCGAACGCGGCGCGTAATCCCGTTTCCGGGAATAAAGACTCTCTTTATGTTAGAAAGGAACTCGTTTAATAGGAACTCGTTTAACAAAGAGCTCGGGTGGACACGTCCGAACGAATCGGAGACCCAGAGCGAAATCCGACAGTCAATGTGTAATCAATAAATCAATAATTCCGTCGTTAAGGACCGCGCTTCGACTTGAAGCTATTCGAGCGAAGTTCACGTGGACGAAGTTCAGCGCGCAACGGGTGTCTCGGCACGGGCGCAACACTGCCCTCCCTCTTCCAGATTGTCGTCCCGACAATCCGGAAGGGCAGCTGAAGCGGACGGTTCCCCACCGGGTCCTCTTCCTCAGGAAGTCCAGGTCTTCCCCGAGACGGATTCTTGTCCTCCCCGAGCTGCTGCTACGGGTTACCGGACTACGTCTCCTTCGACCACTTCCTCTTCGACTCCGCAGGAACTCCACCTCATTCCGGCACGATGCGGACCCCTTGTTTCCAGCGCTGATCCGCTCCTCTTGAAAGTCTTCGGACTGGGAGGGGGATTACTCTCCGTGGACCCTGCGTCTCGCAAGACTCCCCCCAGTCCCCACCTCGGCATTTGCCCTAAGTCCCACGGAAAACCACGGATCGAAAACCGTGGGCGAGGCAGACTTCTTTAGAAGACTTCAGGCGATCACGTTGCCTTCTTTCGGGTCGAAAGTTCCTTCGCTCTTCCTCTCTTTCTGCGAAAGCAAACATTAAACGCAGCAACTTTCACAAAATACACAAAAGCATAAAAAAAAGTTATTTATTTATTTTTTTTAAACACAACTTTTTTCCCTATTATTCCCCCCTCTCTTTCCTTGAGGATTAACCTGCTGATTGGACGAGGATATCGTCAATTCGTGGTAAAGGAAAGGAGTCTTTTATAGTCACATTGTTCAATCTCCTATAATCTACGCAGAATCTAATCAATCTATCTTTTTTGTTGTCCTCAATAATCTCATTGACTTCCTTTCTCATATTAAAAGGGATTCTGCGTGATACCGGGAATTGCGCTAAGAATCCGCGAAGCGGCGCCGTCCCGTCAAACGTGTCCGGCTTCAACTTCAAACCGCGCAACGTCCCACTCGAACCTTCACACGCGGTGCGCCCCGCACACGAACCCACGCTCGCGCCCATCACACGCAGCGGCTCGACCGAATTTCCGCACGCGGCGCGCCCCGCACACGCGCCCTCACCCGCGCCTAACTCACACGACGCCTCACTCGACATTACGCCGCGAGAAACATTATTGGAGGGACTTAGCTGGTAAACGGCGAGTTGCTCCTGGAGACGTGCCATCGCAGCATCGCGCTCCTTCAAGCGAGCCTCCATCTCACTGCGGAAAAGCTGTTGCTCTTGCTGCTCCAGCCGCCGCTCCTCGCGCAGATTTTGCAGCTCCAAGTGGACGGCTTCAAAAGCGCCCGTCCCCGCCACCGTCGCCCCCGCATCCTGCGAATGGGACGAGGCACCCGTCTCCGCTCCTGCCGACGCCGCGGCCTGCGAACGGGTCCTCGGCGGGGAGTGCACGGTCGCCATCCTGGTCGGAATACTGCGCTCGTCTAGAGTTCCCTGTTCGCTCGTTCGTCTTCGCTCGTCCGATCCCGGACGAGCCCCCAAAATGTTACGCTTATCCGTGCGTCCGCTGCTCACTCACACACTCACTCGCGAACGCGGCGCGTAATCCCGTTTCCGGGAATAAAGACTCTCTTTATGTTAGAAAGGAACTCGTTTAATAGGAACTCGTTTAACAAAGAGCTCGGGTGGACACGTCCGAACGAATCGGAGACCCAGAGCGAAATCCGACAGTCAATGTGTAATCAATAAATCAATAATTCCGTCGTTAAGGACCGCGCTTCGACTTGAAGCTATTCGAGCGAAGTTCACGTGGACGAAGTTCAGCGCGCAACGGGTGTCTCGGCACGGGCGCAACACTATATTGCTCTTTATTAAGATCACTTTTATCTTTATACCATTACATTATTAATGTAATCCTGTATTTAAAGTGATAGTGACACCTAATTCATCACGTACTGAATTTTGAATTTTAGCGCAAAAATCATCTGATACAGTTCCTCGTTTTGCTAAAAGCACAATAAGCCATAGTAATATTTTCAATTGAAAATTTACGAATATCTGCGCGAGGAAAGAAACTGCAAAATGTCAACATAAACACGCAACTATCAATATTAAATCCAGCAATTTGTTCTGGTGTAGGAGGATAAGAAGCAGGCATATTAGCAATTTGAAAATGTTGTTTAATTTCAGGATATTGTTTAAAAGCTTGATACTTAATATCATCTAGTTCAGCTATTTGTCCGAATCTATCATCTATCAATGCGCGTTTAACCCACATTATCACTCTAGCTCGAGCATTATTTTCATTATCATATTTAGTAGGATCAATCATAGGAGATAATGTTTCCCCAACAACCATAGCTACTCTAAGAGCTGGATTTGCAGCTGGATTACAATGATAACGACATTCAGCATAAGCATAACATATCATCAATAATTTCGGATGATCCCGGATGATCTCAATAATAGGCCATCGGTTTATAGCAGCAAATTTAAGAGAAGCAGTTAAAGGACTTTCTTCCAAATAATGATGTAAAAATACTGCATTATTCAAAATTCCAGTTTGTAACGGAGTTAATGCAACGATACGATGTTCTTGTTGATTATTTCCATTATTATTAGGATTAGGATTATTATGGTCGGGTGCGTTACCTGCAGGAGGATTTACTCTTCGCGACATACCGAAATAAGTAATGTTTTAAAACAATTTTATGTAATTTTTATAAGTGAAGGTTTTTTGTTGTATCTTCAAAGTACTTTTTCTTATTATCTGATACCAAGTTATGATAAAATGAAAGTTATAAAAGTAAATACAAAAATTATAATTAGAACAATATAATGATTAATTCAAAGTACATTAATAGATTATATAATGAAATAATGAACGTTTACAAAAATAACTCATTATTAGCAAGCTACTGTGTTGATGGAATTAAACGTCTTTCATCTTCAGAGTCTTCTCCTTCTGCTGCAGTGTATGTATTAATGTAATTTGCAATTAACTGGTCAAGAGCATTCTTGTTTTTAATATTTCCAGCCAATCCTGCATATCTTAATAAAGTTCTTTCACCATTAATTTTGACCAAGAGCTCTTTAGCTACATATCCAATTGATTTATAAAGTGTTGATCGAGCTCCTCCCTCTTAAAACCATAATAAGCATTATTACCAATCAATGTTCTAGCACTTTCCCAATTGACAAGTTCATGATCGATTGATTTACTGACTCCTGTAGCTGTGGAACTACTTGTCTGGTATGAGATACGGCCTTCCGCAGCTCGTCGAGTTCCACATTTTCGTTTTCCTTTCCTCCTTCCGCTTGCTCGTTCGGTGTGCGCGTCGGTGTGCGCGACAGCATAATTTTTGTTCTTCACTTGTATTACTTTTTCACACAACTTTTAGCATCCCACCGCTGTCACCTATGTCACGTTTTGTGTGTTGTTCGTCCGTTTTTTGGTCAATGCATTTAAGCAATTTACCAGGGAGTTGGACAAGTCGTGCGAAAATTATTACTATCGTTATTATTGTTATTATGACTATTACTCGGGACCGAATAGATACCGGAATCTATAAGTTTCGTAACGAGGATCAGTTTTATTTATCTGGTTATAATTCCTGGAGGAAGGGGAGAGGATCTTGATTCGAACTGATAGCTCGTTTGAACCTAATCCGTTTGATTTGTATGTGTCTACCTCCTTTTCTTGCCATTCAGCCCGAATTCCCGAAAATGAATTTTGAAGCTCGCCACACTCTTCGTCAGCGCTCTAAAGCCAATCCGCCACACTCTGCTCGCCACACTCTTCGTCAGCGCTCAGATCGTCAGCGTAAAGGCCAAATTCACTTTCGGATGATTATTGCGATTTCCAAGAATCAACCCCGTAATCGCCACGCTTTCGGCAGTGAAGGTACCTGCTCGCCACACTCTGTCAGCGCTCAGGACCGAACACCACGCACTTTGTCAGCGACAACTGCGAGTCGAATCTTAGAAGTGATTAAGAATTTTAACACGAGATGAGATTCCAGATTTTTTGAGTTTATTCTTTTTCCAAACTTATCTTACCTTTATTCTTAGATCTTAGTACAAACTGAGTTATGCGTGAGGCGCGGTCTTAAAATATAAGAGTACAGGGATTAAGTCCCAAGATCGAGCGCGAATGCTCGGATTTAGACGTAGAGTCGAATGTTGGAATCGAGTGAGATTTAGGAAAATGATTTAAGCGGTGAATAGAGTTTGAGTCTAAGATTATGTGGCTGAGCAATTGAAATGCTAGAGCCGAAGGACTGGCTGAGCAATTGAAATGCTAGAACCGAAGGACTGTCTGTAAGGAGTCGAAGGTCGGAACTATCTGTAAGGAGTCGAGGCCCGGAACTATCTGACTGTTTGCGACGTTTTCCGCCCTATTTATATCCGAAAGTGACCAGAATCTGCCGCGCGAGATTCCTGGCATTTCCTACGCGTCTTAAGGGGGGAGGTTTTCTAGAAGCTTCTAGATCATTCTAGAAGCGTAGTTTTGGGCCCCATCTGGTCCCCAGACCTCCAACGGTCGTCCGATAGGATAAACATTTACATTGACCTGAGCGTTCGCTCGGATCTTCGAGGCTAACGTGTGCACAGTAAAAAATCGTGCGTCCAAATGTTAAAATTTTCTTGTGTTACCAAGATTTGACTATTATTTTAATGTAAAATTAACATACAACAGCTATGTTATTATTTTCGTAATATTTTCATGTGTTATATTTATGTCAACGTGATAACTTAACACTTTATGTATGTCATTTAGAAATTGAATATTATTTTGAGTTCTTTTAACATAATTATTTCAAAAAATCAACACGTCTTAAAGTTATTTTAACATAAACAAAAGTTAAAGTAAATCTTCAAATAATCGTAAACTTTGACATATAAAATAATCAAATTTACTAAAATATGTGTTAATATAACTCAAAACAAAATGTATAATATACATTTCGTAAGAGTTACATTAAATGTATTACACGAGAAAATATTCAAAACAACATTTCTCTTAAGTTGAAGTAACTATCGTTTATTCAAATGCTGGCCAATCAGCAGAGACCGCTAGGAGCGTGAACCTCGCAGGCTCGCAGTGCTCGCACGGTTGCCTAGGCGATCCCTTGTTTGAGACTTCGTATCGCGCCACCGCGGATAAGGGGACGAGTTTCAGAGAGAAAGGGGGAGGATCGAAAGTGTCGCGTTTGAGAGTGTCGAAGTTGCGATCGACCGAGTCGCAGAAATCTACGAAAATTTCCGTTCGCGTAGCTGTGCGTCTGGGTGCAGTGGTGTGTGCGTGCGGGCAAGGTTAGGATCGTGCCGCTGGGAGAGAAAGAGCGGCATTCTCCTCCCGTGAGTCCCGTGAGTCCCCCCGTGCCCGTGGCCGGGGAAAGGAGAGCGGTAAGGAATCGGTGTTGCGGCGCGTGCGAGACGCGAGACACACCGAGGAAAACGGAATATCGAATCGACGACGCCGGGCGGAGGGGGGTGGCAGTTCTCAATCGAGATCTGGATTACGCGGGCGCGTCGATGATCGCCAAGATTTTGCCAATTCGTAAAAAAGGTGAGTCGCCCCCCCCCCCCCCCGCTTTATAAACAGAGGGCCGATATCACAGTCTCCGATTAACGTGATCCTTCGATTAAACTCACTTTGCATCTCTTTCTAACTGTCCCCCTAGAAAGAGACGAAGAGTGAGTTTAATCGGAGGATCACGTCGGAGACTGTGATATCGGCCCAGAAATCGAGAGTGCGATCCTGATTCCGTTGATATTTCCTTCGGATGTTGTCGTCTTTGCAGGAATCGATCGGCGCGAATTCGAGATCGAGATTCGAGTTCGAGGTCGAAAAACGGCGAAGTGTTGGCCGCGACCGACGGCGCGACGTCGCGAGAGGACAAACGAGAAAAGCAGCCAGTTATTTTTGCTCGCGCGACCAACGTTTTGTTTACGTTTACTGCCTGTTTTCCACGACTTGCCGTCCTCGCTGACGAATTCGGATGGAACGCGAGTGAAGTGAGCTCGGATTACCGGTTCAGTGTTCTTTACTGATTGCTTCATGTGTGATACGCAGCGAGAGAGAAAGGAAGAGGATCGATCGACGCCGAATCTCTGTCGAATTATTTGGAAGTCAGATCGAAGTTAATAATTTCATTTTTTACGATATGTGCTCTACTGTTACGGACTGATTTGGGTTAGAATTTGGCAGTCAAATAACAGAGGATACACACGGCCGCATTAAATGTAGATTATATTAACCGAGCGCGTTTGCAATCGCCAAACCGGTAGTTACGTGTTAGGTGACAAGAATCGCACATGTGGACGTTGCTGGCGCATATGACTTTGTATTGATATTTTGCGGCTAGATGATTGAAGAAGGTACTTTTAGAGATAAATTTTCTTACCGCTTAGTCGACAATGATCACGATGAATTGGCGTTGAAAGAATAGAACGTTTTTGTCAGAGAAGCGAAGTCAATTATGATTGGAACGTTCTTTATTCTTTTTTATATTGATACTTATTTGTGGATTCAGATGTCTAAAAAGTTAGGTGGGAAAACCTTTTGTAAGCGATCTAGTCGTAAGTTTTATTTGAAATATATGTCTGTTAATAAAATTCTTAATGGAAAAATCTGAAGCCGCTTTAAAGGAACCAACGGTGTATCTGTTTGTAGTTAGGGAAAAAATTGTACAATTCAATCGTGATCATTCTTCAGTCCGGTTTTCTCAAGACTTGACTATAAATAATTATGGAATGGCTTTATGGTGATGGTGACTTGATAATACTGGTCGTTATGGAATAGCTGGCTTGTATCCGTATATCGGAAGTGAATGGCAACAGACGTGTATAAAAGTACTTTCTCGTCAAAGTATGTAAAAACCGATTGTATCTAATTGCATTTGTCGAGAATAGGAATATTGTGAAGTATATATAGTACACACGGGGACACAAATGCCTTCTCACTTGAAATTGCACGCGTATCGGAGCATATTCAGAGCGCGTGCTCCGTCTCTAGATATTCGTTCATCATGACTGTAAGAGTATCCGCACAAGACTCTCGTATAGTAATGCAGCGTAACGTAACGTGGGTCAACGCACAAGAAAAGTATCGGTTACGGCGTTATACGTTTTTTGTGCGTTAATCTACGTTACGCTACATTACTATATGAGTGTCTTGTGCGGAGGCTCTTAATTACTCGGCAAAGTTGTCCTAATATATATTTTAGGAATATTTTATATATTATAATAATATATTTTAAATAAATAATTAATAATATAATATTAGGGTGTATTGATTAATAATATAATATCAGAGAACGTTACATTTAAAAAGTAACTCGTTACCGTAATTCGTTACTCATTGAAAAAGTAACTCATCGTTACCGTATATAATTCGTTATTCTTGAAAGAAGTAACTCGTTACCGTTACTCGTTACTCATTCAGAAAAGTAACTCATCGTTGCCGTAACTCGTTATTCTCATTGCAAGAATACCGAAAGAACGGTTTTGCTGAAGATTCTAAAAATTTAGCTGGATACAGATTTGAAAATAATTTTGTTGCACCATTAAAATATGTAGAACGTTCAAACTGATTTCTAAAATGTCAAATTTATTTTACAGAGTTATTATTATACTTCAGCGACCTACTATAATTATTTTGATCTTGCAATAAAGTTATTTTCTGTATCTAGCTAAATTTTTAGATATTTCAGCAAAACCGTTCTTCCCGTGAGTAATTTGTTACCGTTGCTTGTTATTCATTGAAAAAAGTAACTTATCGTTACCGTAACTCGTTATTTTTATTGAGAAAAGTAACTCGTTATTGTTACTCTTTATTTATTAAAAAAGTAACTTGTTATTGTTATTGTTATTCTAGAAGTGATGACTCGTTACAACTTTCGTAAAATTTTAATATATTTAAACATTATATTTTTTAATTCTGTACACTTTATACATATTTACATTAAGCAGATAGAGTCAGAATAATTGGATTACATGAAGCGGGCCATAATAAAGCAGAAATTGCGCGCATTGTGGGATGCAGTCGTCGAACAGTTGCATTGTGGATGACGAAGTACGAAGAAGGAGGAATAAATAATCTTCAAGATTATCGTGAAAATAACAGAGCTCCTCAAAAAACAACACCGGAAGAAAATGTACAGTTATGGATGAAAATCCATTTGGTGCAGCTGCTACTGTATTACAGAACAGGAATTTAAATATTTCAGTGAGAACAATTAGACGCCGATTAAATGCTGCAAAGGTTCACTCCCGTCCTACAGCATAGAAAATAGAACTAAAGCCGGAACATCGAAGACAAAGAATGCAGTTTGCAAGAGAACATTTAAATACACCTCAAGAAGAATGGAACGCTGTTGTTTGGATGGATGAAAAAAGTCTTCTTATCCACAGAAGATGGACGTTATCGTGTCTGGTGACCAAAAGGAGAACGTTTAAATCCAAAATACGTTCTCCCATCAGGATATAGCGGGAGAATCACATTAGGATTTTGGGGAAGCATGACGGCCAATGGATTATTAGATCTCGTAGAGATATCACCAAGAATGGATGCCGAAGATATGTTGAAATCTTCAAGTAAGCTGGCATTAGACGCGTCTATTCCAAAGAACAGTATTCGGTTGTGAAAATAGTGCAAGACAATAGCGTCGTTCATACTTCTAGATCGGTGTAAGCGTGGTTCGAAGTAAATCCGGACATTCAACAAATTCGATGGCCAGCAAAATCTCCGGATTTAAATCAAATAGAAAACGTTTGGGCTCAAATGAAATCGAAATGGATAGCTGGCCAATTAAGAAGCATTAAGGAACCACGTGCATTAAGTGTGGAACGAATGATCTGTGCGGATTATACACAGAATTTAGAAAATTCAATTCAGAGAAGATTTCAATTAGTCTTTTCCATCTTCACGATGATGCTATCGCTCGATCCAATCCAGGCAGTCCGCTGGTTAGCACGCCATGTTACATTTCTGAAATAGAAAAGAAGTATTGAAATTATTAATAACATATTCATTTCCATTTCTTTATTTTAATTTCATATTACTTTATTATTTTATATTACTTACTAATACGGTATCTAATATTCTTCATTTTCATCTTCACAATGATGCTATCGTTCGAAGACAGGCATTTCATTGATTAGCACGCCACATTGCATTTCTGAAACAGAATAAGAACATAATTAATAACAAATTTATTAATATTAATATAATTTTTTATTTAAATATTAGGTATATTTTATTGTTAGACATATTATACTTACTAATATGGTATCCAATATCCATCATTTTCAATGACTAATTGAAGTCTTCTCTGCATTGAATTTACTAAATTCTGTGTATAATCCACCCGCACAGATAATTCGTTCCACACTTGATGCACGTGGTTTCTTAATGCTTCTCTGGTTCTTAATTGGCCGGATATCCATTTCGATTTCATTTGAGCCCAAACGTTTTCAATTGGATTTAAATCCGGAGATTTTGCTGGCCATCGAATTTGTTGAATGTCCGGATTTACTTCGAACCACGCTTGCACCAATCGAGAGGTATGAACGGCACTATTGTCTTGCACTATTTTTACGACCGGATATTGTTCTTCTGGATAAACGCGTCTAATACCAGGTTTCAATGTTTCTTGTAGAATTTCTACATATTCTTCATATTCATTCATATTCTTCATATTCTTCATATACTTTCTCGTCAAAGTATGTAAAAACCGATTGTATCTAATTGCATTTGTCGAGAATAGGAATATTGTGAAGTATATATAGTACAAGGCAAATCTGAAGAAAAATGGCATTTTTTTCTTTTGTTTTTGGTTTTTTTGAGTGTACGCAGACAAAGTTTTTCGAGTCCTCGGCACGAAGTTCATGTAAATGTATGATTTTATAAAGCGGATAAAAGTGAGAAATAATCGAAAGCCAGTTTATATAAAAATGTTTGTATTATTAAATCGTAATCTTACGGTCCACCTACTCTTTTTTTGCAAGAACTGCATCTAGAATTATGAAAGATGTAAGCGTCAGTCTTATTGTAAGTAACTAATTGTAAGTTCTAAATCACATAATTGTCATTGTGTTCTGCAATTAAGGATTCCTCGATTGCTCTCATATAGAATAGTTTTGATTGATACAATTATAAGGCTACATTATAATCAGTAATTAATTGTATCGAACTTACAATTTATATAATGCTTATTAAATTTTGCAATAAAATTAATAAGAACACATTTTATTTTTATTAATATCCTTTTCCTAAATTAACATATTTTAATGTCAAAAAAATAACACAAATGTTTACATATTGATAATGTTATTTATTCTAGGTAACTATAAAGAATGTTATAATTTAACTGTTCTTGTGTTAAAATTTTAACTCTTGAAAGTGTTATATTCCTCAAGATTACTTTCAATATATGTTAAAAATTACATTTCGTAAATGTTATTATATCATGTAACTGAATATTTGTGTTAAAATTAACCAATTTTTTTATTCACATCAGACGAAGCAAAATGTTATATCGACATTTTGTACAAGTTATTTTTACATTATACTTAAAGTTAAAAGAACACATATAAATGTAAAATATAGTGTCAATAAATTAACATTTCTAATATGTCAACAAGTAACACACGATGAATGAGTTATTTTAACATAAAATTTAGAGTGGACTTTCTGGGACATTTGAAAAATGTTACGATTAACATTTTATTTTTTACTGTGTAAACATACTTTTATTAAACATATTAACATACTTTACATAATAGTACACATTTTTTGCTATAATGTGTACTTTCAAAAATAATATAACATCTTAAATATCTCATTTTGTACATATTGACGATGATAAAAGTATGAAGCGTGTTGTTTTTATATTTGCTACATGTTTGAGTGTGGTTTTACCGTTATCTATCTCTTCCCAGACCATACATTATTATCTAAAACATTCTTAGCTATGATGTGTAGTTTCACCGGTTTCACCCAGCAAACACCAAGTAACATATACCTTACATACAGTTATAATTTCTTACTCAAAAATGTAAGTGCCCACTTATATTTTATATTGCATTTATATTGTTGAGTAGAAAATTATAACTAGCATTACCAGGCAAACCAGGCAAACTGATTCACCTGAAGTAAACCTTCCTTTAATATGGATACTGCGTTTAATTATAGTGGCTCTTTTTATCACAGTGATAATTTTATGGTGTTTTATTCTCTTCGACAAAAAAAGGTAAATTAATATTTTTTCATGTCATAAACATGTAAGTTGCATGTTACTTGGTGGTGTTTGCTGAGCAGAAGTAATTGTAACACTTTAAAGACCTCAGTTGGTATACATAATGGACGATCGACTGTATGATAAAAGTATAAAGCTTTTCTATAAAACTACTCTGCAATATACAAAATAATATGTGGACTAGCAATATAATTGTCATTTAAAAATTTTTCTGCATTTTTGCAATCGTTATATTTTATCCATTTATTACGTATATCGACAACTAATAGCAGTGTAGTGACCGATATCTTGATTCATTGAATGTTTAGTTTGCTTTGTAGATGGTTTAAAATTAACCATTCCGGCGGGATTATATTCATCCGTCATAAAAGAAAATTTCACTTTCTTTGGTATACTTTTTAGTTGGACAGCATACTGTTCTCTATTACCAGAAGTAGAATATGTCTCTATCATGATAAACCGTCCTGAAAATTCAAAAAATAAATTTATTTTTTAAATTAAATTTTATTAATATCAATCTTCAGTTTTGATAAAATCTGTATTTAAAATATTCAGTTTTCAATTATTTAATCTTATTATATTTTTTAATTATTCTGTATATTGTTGTTTTTACATTATATAAAAAATTAAAATGAAAATTTGAAAAAGTAATTCTACTTTTTTATTATATAATAAGTACCGTTAATAACGTGAAGTTTTTTTGTATACTTTTATATCTTTACATGGCTATTTTTTATTTTATTATTATGTTATAAATATAAGTTCTATATTATTTGTTATTATTATCAAGACAATCCTAATAAATAAATTGAAATTAGAAAATTAAAACACTATATCTATCTTCCAATTAAGAACCATTTCGAATTTTACCTAATATATTTGATTATTTAGAAAAAAATCTCAATACCGAAAAATATCGGTATTACCGGTTTTGCAGACATTTCAGTACCGAAATACCGCTATTAAAATTTCGTCCGGTATTGGAACCACTAATTATATTTTATTAATTTAAAGATTTTTATTTTAAATCTAGTTTAAAGAAAAGATTGCAGTGCAAATTGAAACTTTGCATCGTGTACATGTATTAATTTTTAAAATATTTTTATCAAGTATAATAATAAATTCCAAATGTAATAACAAAATCTAAGATATCATTGAATGATTTGAAAATTTGTATTGTGTATTATATATACTATCATTTTAATAATATTATTCTAATAAAATGCACAATAAATATACAGACATACCTGTGTCGGAAATTGCAATACTTTCCAATCTATCACAATTCAGTGTTCAATAAGGTTGAACACAAGAATGAAATCCTTGAATTTTAATATCCTTTTCTATTTGATTAATATTATTTTCTAATAGTACTTCCAGTTAAACTTGCACCAGTGGCAATGTTTTTCACATTTAAATATTTCCTTGAATGATGAATATTTCTGAAACAAATTTCTGCATAAAAGGCCAATTGATACTTCACAATTAATATGTTACGGATCGAACATAATCTCGATGTAATTGGGCCGCGAGGCTGATTGCTACGTGCCTACCGTCAGTCTCGTGGCACGGATTCGATCCGCACGGGGTTGTCGATCACGCCGCCCCGCGTGGTCGATCACGCGTCGATCCCGCCCCACGCAGATGCGAGCATGCCGCCGGCATTGTCGAGAATCGGAGCACGGCGCAACTCCAGACACGCGCAAATTGTGTCTTTGTTCGCGAAAATTGTGCCCATTGCGCAACGCCGTCAATCATCGGATCAATCAGAGAGCGCCGCGTTCCGGATCTCTCCCCCCGTTTCCGTCTTTCGAGAACTCCCCGGGCGGAAGAGAACGGCCTTGTGGCAGACTCGTTTCGCACGTCGCCAAATCAAGTAGTGATTTCGGCAAAACGGCAAACATTCTGAGTGCGTGGTTTCCTCCACCGATTCATGCGTGGCATCGCCACACCGCCCAATCAGTTATTCAAAGTGCGTGATTGTCAAGGAATCCAACGTTCTTTAAGTCGCACGATAGTGACTATTCGTGCGTGCTTCTCCGCTCAACCGGGATTAGCACGACTCCAGACTTCGAGTAGCCAAGGGCGCTCAACAGCAATCTTCGATCATGACCGTCCTGCCCTGCTCACCAGGTGAGTTCGCCTCTGATCACTGTCATCGCGTCGCGTTCGCGCTCGTCGTCTGCCTCACGGACAAGATCTCCGCCGCTCGACCGCAACATCTCCGTCGTAAGGGCATCAAGTCGGTGCTCGGCAAGATTTCCGTATCGCTTTTGCGGCGACAAAAGACGATTTCCGAGCGATTCGAATTCCGACATAGTGTACTGTGAAACGGTCTTTTGACATCGAGCTCTCGATGCAAATCAATACCGGTTACGAACGTCGTTCTCTCATCCGCAACACTTCCCTCATTTCGCGCTCTTTCTGAGTGGTGCCCGTTTTCCGCAGAGATTTGGGATCCTTGGAATTCCTTCCTGAAATCTTGTCCGAAATCCACTTCTGCAACCGGCAAGAAGGCTAGGTCGTTACCAACTGCATCAATTACTTGTTGTACGAGAGACTTATTATGCGCGGCTCTCAAGAATGTTGGCTTCAAAATCCGTCCAGCGAACGACAAAAATACCAGAGAAATCTCTACATACAAACTTCCAACGTCGATTTTTTCGCTCTGAAACGATGTATTTAGGTGCTGCACTTCAGACAAAATGGGCTTCAAAAATACTAGGTACAATCTGTTGCAGTCATCCTCGAGCATATCGCGGATCGTTCGTGCAGTATAGCACTTTTCAGCGTCGCAAGCTATACGGAAATGGGTTTTCAACTCCACCCACTGCTCTAATAACCGTTTCACAACGTTGTAAAATGCGAGCCATCTTGTTCGCGAAAGTTGAATCATCGGCCGAAATTTTTGAGCATCGTTACCGAAGTTGATCAAATCAAACGTTTTCTTATAATTTATTTTGCGCAGCGGACTGATGCTGAACCAATTGAATACTTCTCTCGCTAGAAAGTCTAAAGAACTCGGAAGTTCTTCACTCGCCTTCGACGAACAGAGATGCAGCGAATGGCAAGTACATCTCATGAGTTGCAGGTTTGGTACATCGCATTTTAGTAGAGTATAAACTGAATGATTGCGCCCACACAGGTTACTTGCTCCATCCGTGCCTATGGCTACCATATTTTTCAACGGGATTCCAATTCGTTGCAAATATTCGACAATACTCTTATGTAAATCGATGGCCGTTGCTCGTTCTACTTCTAGTATGCCCAAAAAATCAGTGAGCATGCGGCTTTCTGTGGTATCGAAGTATTTAATGCACATGCACAGGTACTTTGTGACTGAAACGTCAGTGCTTTCATCGATAATAATCGAGTACCCTTTTTGCCCAATGGCTTTGACCAAATCTTTCAAAAGAACGGGTGCAATCACGTGCTTTATCATATTTGAGCATTTCGTCCTATGTAATCGTAGATTCTCGAGATTGCTTCCTTTTCCTAAGGTTGATAGAAGCTCGCCTAGATGATCTACCGAGCGAATAGATGAGTGTATTGTTATGTATAATGCTAGCTTTATCTCGACGATTTTCTTCTCTGCAGTTATTGTAGCCTGATATCCTTCAAATAATAAAAGATAAATCATATGAATATACAAGAATTCTGCACTATAGTTCATTGTGTTTCTGCATAATCGAATTAAAAAAATTAAACAATATATTTTAAAAAGTCCTGACTGAAAAATTGTATATTTAAAACAATATAAAATATTGTTTGCAATTTGGAAGTGTCTATTAATTACGAAATGGTATCAATCTCAATTGACTGTTACCATGGCTCATCAAAGATTTATATTTTGTCCTGTTCAACACTGTAGAATTCTCCTGGTGTTTTTTCGAACGTGCATGTCTTTGGAGATCCGCAAGATGACTCCTCAATGATTGATCGCAAATTTTGCAATAAGCTTTATTTGGATCGTTCGGATTCTTGTATTTTGTCGAGTCAATGTGTTGCAACCATCCTACAACGGTTTTATCTCAACACGTTAAACACGGTATTGAATACGAAATAAAGCACCACATTATGGGCCGATATCACAGTCTCCGATTAACGTGATCCTCCGATTAAACTCACTTTGCATCTCTTTCTAACTGTCTCCCTAGAAAGAGACGAAGAGTGAGTTTAATCGGAGGATTACGTTAATCGGAGACTGTGATATCGGCCCTATATACATATGTGGTATGTACAAAGGCTCGCATCGCTCGCATTCATGCTTTACAGTTTACAGTATCATTTTTAAAATAGTTACGCAAGTTTACCTGTAGCCCATTTGGTGGACTCCCACTCCTTACGATATTTTCGTTTGTCTTTTTCGTACTTGCCCATACTTAAGTACTTCACTTCAGCTCTTAAAAATAACTCCCGTCAGGATTGTTAGGAATAATAATTTTCTTCACACTGAAAACTTCAATTTGTATCTCGTATCTCTTCTCTTCTTCTTCCTTTGATTTATTGGCACCGAGGGCGCTCCATCCATACAGCCATCAACCACAGAAAGTATCCGAAGATATGTGTCATCAACTGGTTATCTCGTATCTCGAATGTCATATCGTGTATCGCCATGAGCCATGAGTGTATCCAGTAGAGGAACCGCTCCCTGCGCGGCTAAGTAGCAATTAAATGTGATTGGTTCTTACTTTTTGATCCAACAAATTACATTCAATCGCCACTCGCCGTCACACCGCAGTGATAAAACTAATAGCGAATTCGGGCGCTTGCACTAGTGCACACTGAGTGCGCACTAAGGCTTGTTCTTAATGAATTGTTATATTTACAGATCATCTTAAATACTTCTTAGTCTGTATAATTATTTGTACAGCATCCATATAAATATTACAGATTGTTTTATTGGTTAAAAAGTTTTTAAAAGTGTTTTAAATGACTTTAAATATAAGAATATATTATTATAAACAAGCCTTAGTGCGCACTCAGTGTGCACTAGTGCAAGCGCCCGAATTCGCTATAACTAATGCAGGGGAAAACCTAACTAACACCCTAGGGTGCGTTCCGATTCTTACCTGGACGCTAAAATTCTATAGTGCACGTAACATATACTATAGAATTTTTAGCACTCGGGTGGGGAATTCGAACGCAGCCCTAATCAGTATGCAAAAATCGCCAAAATATCGCCAAGATGAATTGGAAAATCGCCAAAATATCGCCAAATCGCCAATTGCAATTTTTCAACGCCAAATGGTCTTCAGAAACCGCCAATTTGGCGCAAAATCGCCAAATCTGGCAACTTTGCTTGCCGGAACGCCGGCTTATACATCCCGGCACGGCGGGTCTGATGGGAGGGAGGCCGGTCTCCAGGCGCGTCAGGTGGGGGTACGCGGACGCGCTCTCGCCTTCGGCGTGGCTCGGCTCCCTTCGGCGGCTGTCGTCGTCGCGCGAAGAGAAGGCCCCGGTGCCGCGTTTTAAGGCCCTTGCACAATGCTAGGCAACAGGCAATAGGAACAGGGAATAGAAATAAGGAATAAGGAATTATCGCCTCCAGTGCACAATGACGCGATAGCGACAAGAACCAACCAATTAGAACTTTCGAATTTTGTCGGCTGCTTCCTAGTTTAGACTGATCCAAGCAAACATAACCCCATTTTCCTGTATTTTAAATTCTTGCTGAGAATTAAATGTTAGTGCGTTTTAAGGCTTTCGTTGAAAAGTAAGTGAAATATATATTATGAAATATATAATATAGAATTTTATATATATATATATATATATATATATATATATATATATATATATATATATATATATATATATATACATATAAAATTCTGTATTATATTATATTATATTATTATATTGTTATTATATGGTTTTATTACTATAATAATATTTTCATTAACATCTTTTTTAGATCATTTGCTATGGATGACGAAAACATGATGTTATTTATATGTGCAATGCAAGTAGCTAGCCTAGCATTATACACTGCATGGAAAGCGGAAAAATCCAAGCGTTGGAGGAACAGGCGATGGTGGGTCCGTCCCATCAATACTCGGCGTGCACAGTACGGTGACTTCGCAACGTTGTTTGCAGAATTAAAAGAAGATGAAGATATGTTTTTCCGATATACGAGAATGGATGTGCCCACATTTTACGAATTGCTGCGACTAGTAGGTCCGTTCTTGCAGAAAGGAAGTTTTAGAACCCCGATATGTCCAGAACAACGTCTAGCAATAACTCTAAGGTAAAGCTATATATGTTTTAAAATGATACATAATATATTTCATGCACGAATTGAGTTTTTGAAAGGTTATCAATTAACTTTATTGCAGATATTTGGCAACAGGGGATCAGATGCTATCTGTAGCTTTAGCATACAGAGTAGGAGAGTCCACCGCTCATATAATTGTCAAGGAAACATGCTCCATTATAGCAAATGTTCTGATGCCAATTTGTATGAAACATCCTACAGAAGAGGAATGGACAAAAATCAGCAGTAATTTTTTAGAATTATGGAATTTGCCAAATTGTGTTGGTGCAATCGATGGCAAGCACATAACTATCCAGGCACCTCCGAACTCTGGCTCAATGTACTTTAATTATAAGAAAACTTTCAGTCTTGTACTGATGGCTGCTTGTGATGCTCGATACATGTTTACGCTGTTCGACGTTGGTGCGTATGGCAGTGAAAGTGATGGCGGAATCCTCTCCAGATCAGACTTTGGACAATCGCTGTACAATGGTACGCTCAACATACCTGCAGGCACTGCCTGTCTACCAGGAAGTGACAAGAAAGTATCCTATTACTTTGTTGGGGATGAAGCATTTCAAATGTCTACACACGTGATGCGACCTTATCCGGGGAGAAATTTAAATGAGCAAAAAAGGATTTTTAATTATCGACTATCCCGGGCAAGAAGAACAATTGAAAACACATTTGGAATCTTTGCAGCCAGGTGGAGGATATTTCGAAGAGCAATATGTGCTGGTCCAGATGCTGCCAGCCGGTTTGTGCTAGCAGCAATGTGCTTGCATAATTTTTTAAAAACTAAAAACGACGAGAAAACCCCACTGCAGCAAAGGTATTGTCATCCCCAATTTGCAGATAGAGAAACGGAAGAAGGAAATTTAATCGAAGGAGAGTGGAGACAACAGTCACAAGATAATCATATAAGACCCATGGGGAATGCAGGAGCACATCGAGCTACTAGAGACGCATATGCAATGCGTGATACTCTCTCGTCATACTTCATGACAGCAGCTGGGGAAGTTCCTTGGCAATATGAGTACATACATCGAGGGCAACATCACGATGTACTTTAAAATTTATAATTGTATCGTTTTCTATACATTTTTATGTGTGATGACTAATTGTATTCTCTGGTAAGACATAACAGTATGAAAAGCACTGTAAATACACTTTTGTATGCAAAAAATAAAATTGTTCTTTTATTGGAAACCAAATAAACATTTATTTCTAATCGACTAGTGTAATTAATCCTCTCTAATACTCAAAATTAAAATTGTAATTATATATATATAATAATGAATAAAATATATAATATATATATAATATAAAATAACGAAAAAAAACAAAAATTTATAAATGTAATAAAAAAAGAAGAAGAGTTTCTGAGCGACGGATTCAATTTAAACTCCTTTTTTTTCTTTGAAATATTTAACGTGCCGTCAACCATTGGACCACTATAGGGTCCTTAATTTAAAGTTATATGGCACTTAACTCAAAAAATGCCTCAATCTTTTGATCCTTTACGAATCTTAAGCCTTGCAGATTGTGAATCCTTTCCGATTCCCAATCGTGCAGACCATTAATCCATAAGGATCTTAATCGGGAAAAACTTCTTAACGAAGCATATATGGGACGAAGGCTGGATTCGAACAACGGACCTTGGTGTTTCTAATTATTCGCGTAGGCACTGAGCCACGCGTCATCTCTATCTAAACTTATTTAACTTAAGATTAGGTTACGTGGTTTTTGAAAAATATAGCAACTCCATAAATTTTCGTTTTAATTCGCTTTTGTATGGTTCTGTTGCTGTTTGAAGCTCCGCTGTGACGAGCTTTCCAATTACAACATCTGGATCGTTGTCGTTTACAGGTTTTTTCCGAGAACACACTTCAGCTATATTACTCAATGTATTGTTCATCTGATGGAACGCTATTTCCACCGGGTTAATCTTCTGCTTTTTAAAAGTCCTTTGCATGTTTCCCGAAAAGCAGGAGGATGGTGGATTCACCACATTTGTTTCCTCCGTCTCCGAAGCAGGTGTTTGGCGCGAAATTGAGGAAGATGTCGATGACTGCAAAGAAATTTTGAATTTCGTAAGTTTTCCACTTTCTTAGGATCAATTGATTACATAAGATGCAAAACCACTCACCAGTGAAGTTTCTTCAACTGCAAGTGGCGGAAGGCTTTGCAACGGCGAGGGTGGCCGTAACTAGAAAGTTAAAAGCATCGATTAAATGTATAAATACTATTTCGTAGTTCGTACATATTTTCTATTGATTCAAAATTAGACTCACGTCATGACCAAGTTTCGAGTTAGAAATAGATTGATTTTTATAAACCGACTTTGGCAATGTGTTGCATACTTCTTTCGATGGCAGTGTATACAGAGACTGCTGGCCGGATGTTGAAAGTGGTGTCTGTAAAGTGAGTTTTCAAAACATACTTCTCAAGTAAGATAACACATTGATAAGAAAAGAAAAGTTGTCGTACATTTAGGTTGTTATTAGCGGTTATTTCATGGTTGTCCTGAAGGACCCTCGAATGTTGGGTTTTCAACAACGTATGCAATGACTGCTGGCCGGATGTTGAAAGTGGTGTCTGTAAAATGAGTTTTCAAAACATACTTCTCAAGTAAGATAACACATTGGTAAGAAAAGAAAAGTTGTCGTACATTTAGGTTGTTATTAGCGGTCATTTCATGGTTGTCCTGAAGGACCCTCGAATGTTGGGTTTTCAACGACATCTCACTGATACCGCTTGGCCCGGATGGCTTTGCGCAATTGACATTGGAGAAGCTTCTGAAATGATAAATCGTTGTTGAATATGCTAATTGTTCGAAATTCATCGACAAGTCTATAATCATTTAAAGAAATAAATTAAACAAACCTTCTGTGGGTTATATGTTTTCCCAAAAAGGTGAGGCTCTCAAATAATATCCATTTTTGTCTCATGGGCTTTCCAGCTCCACTCCTCGTCTCTTGCTCCCGCAGCTGCCTCTCCTTGCTGAAGCGTTGACGGAGACGTGTCCATCGATTCTGGCACTCTGTAACTAGATCATATACATCAAATATAAACAACTATAATCATATGATACATATAAAACGATAGTAGAACTCAGTCATACGCCGTTTATAATGAGACGGAATGAAATACAGGACTGTCTCTGAGACCACCGTATAAATCAGTTAAGAGTTAAATAAAAATTTACTTACCTGTAGTATCTAGAACATTGGCAATTTCTGTCCACGCATTCTCTTTCATTGTTGCATCCTTATAGTTGTTTACACTTTTATCATAAAGATATGGACGAGAACGAATCATATCAATTAGTAACTCATCACCATATTTTACATGTTTATTAAAGCCGTTTTGGTCAAATGCGTCTAGTCCGTCGCTTATACACTCTTCTTCTTCTTCGAAACGACTCGAATAATTATGATGATCATACATATTTACTATAAATAAAGCTAGTTGTAAAACGTGTACCTATACGACGTATGTATACGCGCGCTAAAAGTTCGTAAATATAACCCAAAAATCTGAACACTGTGATTGGCTGGCAACAGGCAATAAGCATAGAATTTCCAACGTGACGGAAATCCTGTGTCTATTGCCTATGTCACGGTCCATTCTGCATTGATACAAGGTTTCTGGTATGTTGGTATTCCTTATTCTTATTGCCTGTTCCTATTCCCTGTTCCTATTGCCTGTTGCCTGGCATTGTGCAAGGGCCTTAACCCGCGCACACGGGGCCGGTGGAGTATTTAAAAAAATGTGGGCACACCGCGTTCTGTTCTCGCCCGACGGATGGTCGGTCGGGCGGTCTCCGGCGGGTGGTAGCCGGGAACGATGCTTGTCCCGGGGTGCATCGTTACAATTTAAAAAGTATGTAAATAGTAATCGATATACATTGAGCTATAATTGATGAGTATATGTGTATATACATAGATAAAAATATATGTATGTACAATATGGAAGAAATAAATCTGACATTTTTGTTGAGTTGGATTTTACGCTTAATTTTAATTTGTGAATTACAGTTTTGAATTACATTTGCTTTATGCTTTAAAACACGTATTGTGTATTATTAGCTTATAAACATCTTAAGGGGATGCTGGAGCGACGGCCGAACTTCCTCGATGTCGATAATGTCAAACATTTTAATTCCGTTCTAATTCGTTTTCTATCATTTTCTATATTACCGATCTATATCTGCCCTTGTCTAACGAGAGGCATCTGTCCTTGTTCGATTGCTGCGCCATCTCTCGCTACACGCAATACTACTCCGCACGCATACATACATATGAGATTTTCAAAGATACTTTTCTCTTATTACTAAAGCTTCTAAGCTTATTTCTGAAAGCACAACATTATTCTTTTTTGCAATTCCGAGGGCGCTGGAGGCTTATTTTATACGTACAAAGTCTAAATTTTATGTGCAGCAAATGTTGTCACGTCATACATATAATTTTTTTTTTGTTTTTGATGTAAAATCAACGCTAGCGCCCTCCGTTTTTATGCGTACTTTAATCCTGTAAAATTTTTTTCAATTCCGTAAAGCCAATTCAAAGTGAAGTCTCTCCAAAAAAATGTCGGTAATTGCTACTACTCCAGCATCCCCTTAAGAGATCTATTACGAGACAAATTACTCAAACAAAAACAATGTTTATAGCATGGATTTTTTCTTGTTTGCATGAGCGGTTACTTGACTTGTTATTGACGAACGAATGTTAGCGAACTTTCCGGAATACGAATAATAGAAAATCCATGCTATAACTTAAGAGTAATACGACTCATTTCAGGCGAAAATTCTAATTTATTGAAAGCGTGCGAGTACAGGCATGCAACCGAATGCGATTTTCGGTACGAATATCGCGATTTTAAACAGTAGGTTTGCGGTACAAGTTTTGTTATTTCTAATGACCGTTATATCAAGGAAATTAAGAGCCGAGTTATCATTTATTATTTGTTTTGTGCCGAATGACTCCACTTATTAAATTTCCTTCTTCGTCCTTCTACATCATTATATATTTTTATAGTATTAGTGGTTACGTCTCCAGAATATTGTGTAAAAAGATTTTTTCAATATATTTAGTAATTTTAGCAATGAGAATCCGGCACAGTTGTTCTTATGCAATCTACTTCATTACAATTAATTAAGACTCGCGTACGTTTCGATCCTCTCTTCGGGTCATCTTCAGCGCAATAATAAACATCTTATATCAAACGTGGATTTATCGTAGCCATCCCCGAAAAATTAGAAAAGTTTTGGGAACCGGTTTCCAAACAGATCGGTAACGAAAATTAACCACATTATAGCACTCCACGGGAATTCTACCCCCTTTCTCTCTCTCTCTCTCCTCTCTCAGTCCTCTTCTCTCTCTTCCTCTCATCCTCTTCCTCCTCTCCTCCATCTCTCTCTCTCTCTCCTCTCTCTCTCTCTCTCTCTCTCTCTCTCTCTACTCTCTCTCTTCCTCTCTCTCTCTCTCTCTCTCTCTCTCTCTATTTTCTATATTTTCTATAAAAAAATTATGTGCGAATATCCTCTTAATCGCTTGCGACAGTCACGAATGAAGTGATTAGTTTATTTTGACATATAATATGTGAAAACAGCAACTTATTCTACATACACATATTTCATTTAAAACTGATCGATCTATGAACGATAACGGCTGTTTTCCATTTAGGTGACACAGTTCGTCACAGATGGACACACTTGAACACAGGTAGCGTTCCTTTAGACTACACACTTTGTCACAGTCGACACCAATCGACTTCTTCGAATCGAAATTGCACTATATTGCACCAGTTCAGAAGTGTAGCGAAAACGAACAGACCTAGAATTACGCTCTGGGTATCGAGACTGCCGGCGGTGTCATGACCGCGCACTCATCAAGAGGAACACCACCATCCGATGAAGCAGACTCAGACCTTTAAACCTACGCCGACAATCAACCTGGCGTGTTGATTCAAGTGTACGAGGGTGAGCGATGCCATGACTAAGGACAACAATCTGCTGGGCAAATTCGAGCTTAGCGTATATAGCACCCAGCACCTCGTTGAGTTTTCTCAGATCGGAGGGTTACTTTCGACATCGACGCGAAACGGTATCCTCAACATCTCCGCCGTGGACAAGTCCACTGGCAAGGAGAACAAGATCACCATCACCAACGACAAGGGTCGACTCAGCACAGGAGGAATTGAGAGGATGGTGAACGAGGCGGAGAGCTACCGCACCGAGGACGAAAAAAGGAGATGATCGCGGCAAAAAACGGCCTCGAATCTTACTGCTCAACAGGAAGAGCACAGTCGAGGACGAGAAGCTTAAGGACAAAGATCAGCGCGTTGGACAAGCAAACGATCCTGGACAAGTGCAACGGGATCACCAAGTAGCTCAACGCGAACCACGCTGGCCGACAGGAGAAATACGAGCACAAGCAGGAGCTCGAGGGCATCTACAACCCCATCGTTACGA